>JAUTCZ010044666.1:0-12199 GCA_032273805.1 Melanodrymia brightae | reverse complement strand
CTCCCTCTCTCTCCCCACTCACTCTCTCTCTCTGCCCCCCTCTCGTTTTCTCATATTCTCCGTTTAAACTAACAGCCTGTTAGATGACCTCTTCAAAACCAATTTCTTTCGGTTTGTTTACCGTTCTCTACGCAACATCTCTGATGAAACCGACAGACGGCAGTAGAATAACATGCCGTCCTTCACTGATCAATGCGCTTTCTTCATTCAATTCAATGATGTTCAAATTACAGTCTACCGTCGATCAAGCAATAGCCTTGCTTATGATACTTAGATGGATATCGATGTTGGTGCATGGAGGCTTCAGTTACAGCAACCAGAATGTCCCTCTATCGTGTTCAAGGCAATTTAACACTACTGCAACTGCACACTGAATGTTTGTAAATCACCTCCATGTATCACCGTGTGGTGATCTGAGTGTAATAAAGTTCTGTTCTGTTCTGTTCTGCACACTGAATGTTTGTAAATCACCTGTATGTATCACCGTGTGGTGATCTGAGTGTAATAAAGTTCTGTTCTGTTCTGCCATATTTGCTACCGCATAATTATCAGAAGATTTGAAGTCAAAGAACTTTCCTAACAAAGGTCGCGAAACCACATCATCCGCGAACACCCACAAGCGTGCATGTTTCACTGACATAATTCATATTTTATCAATAATGTTACACAGTTTACTGACTTTTAGCGTTACCGCTCTGATATCTGATTCAGTGCACATGTACTTAAACATAAATTGAAACACGTATTCGCGATGTGTAGTGCGTCCTCATTTAGAAAACAAATAGTAATTACATGTACATTGATTTGATTTGTTTTCCCTGGATAACAAGGCACATTACCAAATAAACTAGCAGTTGATGAGAAAGTGGGACAGGTGGGTGTGAGGGATAGAAGGTCACATAATTCGTATTTTTTTTTTTTTTTACCACACTATACAAATTTTTCCTACATTTTTTAATGTAATTTTTTGCGGGGGGTTGGGGAGGATGGTGGCGATTCATGCCCATAACTTCCCCACCTGCACACTCGTCTATTAACATAATAGTATGTACTAGTATGTGCGGCTGCGGTGTAACCACGACAGTAGACCTTTATATACATATTCTTATAATGTCAAATGCATTTAATTTGCTTGACAGATATTGCCAACATGTTGGCGAACAAGTAATCAACGTTTGCAAGAGCGAGCACTATGAAGAGCAGAGTAGAACATAAACACGGCACATTGAATGCAAGTCGAAGCTTATCGAACAGACGTCTAAAACGATCAAGGGTTATTAACAGTCACGATCGCCTTACACCCACGCGACAAGCTGATAAAATTAACTCTTTTAATCGCGGAAATTGAATGAAGTCTGGTGAAACCCTACGGTCACTTACTCGTTGCATGTTTCAATAGATCCTTGCTGGGAAACGCGTCTTTTGTACGAGTCTGCATCACTCTGTGTCGTCCTACTGTAGTCGGTTGCCCTTTGCGAGATTAATGACGTTTGATCCCATCACAATGGAATGATCTTTCAAATGCAGTCAAATCGTAACGAAATCGAAGGAAATCTTAGCACTGCCATCCGGTGTCGGTGATCGCCGGGTTTATGATGCCCTTTAATTGACGCACAATGGATCCTCAAAGATGACTGACTACCAGTAGCAATTTGAAAAGGATTTTAACGTGAGACACGGGGAAAAGAGCAGGCAGGAAATGACTAGTAATTAAGCAACCCCCACTCCCTCCATTGTTCCAACACCTGATGTCGAACTCCAACCAGAACACATGGGAGCAATGATATTATGTAGAACACGTCAATGTGTACAAGATATAGTCTGGAGGATATTTTTTCCTGCATTTACGAAGTCGTAGTTACAACACAACTACTAGTATATAAAAGTAAAAATATAATGCACATCAACGTCCCAGCTACCAGTCTCCGTGGCGCAGTGGTTAAAGCTTCGTGCCTCAGGCTGGTAGGTACTGAGTTCGAATCCCATTCGTCGCACATGGGATTTTTAATCCCGGTACTAACTCCAACCCAGTTAGAGTGTTCCGCAAAGACTCAATGGGAAGGTGTTCTACTTACACCGACCTGTGTCCACAACTGGTTTAAGAAAGGCCTTGGTATGTACTGTCATGTCTGTGGGAAGTGCATATGAACGATCCTTTGCTACTTATCAATTCGGAGCAGCGGGTTTTCTCTATCATACTACAACTAACTTCTGTCCTGGACAGGCACCTTTTACGATACTTATATGCCGATTTGAAGTTGTTTCATCAGTGTTATACCGTTTGAACTGGTTTAAACTATCAAACAATCTATATGGCAGACATAATATTATAGATGCTCTTTTTCACTATATATTATTTACACACATGAATGCCTTACGTTGACATGCTTTACGCTTTTTATTGTTTCGCAGAAGACAGCGGACAAACACTATGGCTGTGCTTACAACAGGATACGCTCACATTTTGTGAACACCTGGGGCCGGTTTAATGAACGTTACTTGGCGCAATGATAGCGTAAAGACGTTCTAACGATTGCGCTGCCACAGTCCTGTGTATCGACACAAGTTACAGCTGCAACGTTTTGCGGCCACGAGACTTACATTGACCGCTGTGACCGCTTTATTGTCCTCAAATATTGTTATTTACGTAATTGTAGTGCCCTATCATAGCTAAGGCAGTCGTAAATGACCTTATAACCTCTCCATTAAACCCGCCCCTGGTATCATCACCACTTTGGCTGTGATTTTTTTAGCACATGCCATCTCGGCTTTATCGTAATTTCTTTTCGACTCTGTCTTGTGCCGAGATTCGCATTTGGCAATGTCAATATTTGTCGTTCAGTTTCGGCCGTAGCGCGTCTGCCTGATTGTCGATAGGTCGACGTATCGATCATCGTCTGTGGACCCGTTGGCTAATTTCCAGTTCCAACCAGTGATCCACGACAGGTTCATCAAAGTCCGTGGTGTGTGCTATGTTGTCTGTGGGAAAATGCACATAAAATATCCCTTGCTGTTATTCAAGCCTATATGGCGGCAGCGAGTTTCCTCTGTGACCAAGTGCCAATATAACCGTGCGTTTGATATTCAATAACCTGCTGATTAATAATCAACGTGTTCCAGTGGTATCGTTAAAAACTTTATAATATTTACTTTTGCCAAGACGATCCACAGAGATTACCAAACGGTTGATAAAAAATGGCTTTATGAATAAATAAAAGTATTACGAAAAAAATAAGAATCAGCAGACACAGAAATATAAATCAATCCGGCAACATAGACTTTGGTTTCTGCCTACAACTTCATTAAAGATTTAAACGTCAAATGTATCACGTTTCTGCTGTATCTTCCAGGACATCGCACACATTAATTTTAGAACACCAGCAGCTGTGAACATTTAAATTACATTTGCTTTTTGACGCGTGAATTTTATTTTTAGATAATTACATAATTATATCAGAACAACTTGCAACATTTGTCGCAAAGATGAAGCCTACAGCTAAATATTGAAACAGGTTGCAAGTTGTTCTGGCTTGTCTAACATTGTTGCAAAAGCGGTCTACACGGTCATACAGTTGTAGTCAAACAAGTGGGGACATTTGACCCGTTGTAAAATGAACGCAAGGCCGGCCGGAATGCAAAGTCCGGTTATATCATAACAAAATGGATTAAATAATAAAATAAATATTTACGGAATTTGATTTGAAACATATTTTATTGCTTTAAAAAACCCAAATGGATTAGGCACAAGTTTTCCAACTTTTCCATAATACGTATTACGGAATGAAACAAAAAGTCTGATCCATAAAACAAGATATTGGCTACAAGTCCCAGAGAAAGCGCAATACAACCATATGTTTTATTCAAGTCTGGTTTGGACTATGATTCCTGTGTGTGTGGGTCCTATAGCATTTTACATTGTGTCGGACCTCTATTCCTACGGCCTTATATTCCTATTACATCGGCTTGTTGAACAATGTTTTTGAAAGAAATGTATGACTGTGTAGACGGTTTTTTAGAATGGGGACGAGCTGCAACAAGTTGCAACAAGGTGCAACACGTTGCAGGTTGTTCCGCCGTGTTCAACCTTGTTGCAGAG
The DNA here is from genome assembly GCA_032273805.1 of Melanodrymia brightae. NCBI lineage: Eukaryota > Metazoa > Mollusca > Gastropoda > Neomphalida > Peltospiridae > Melanodrymia > Melanodrymia brightae. The sequence goes on along the minus strand of JAUTCZ010044666.1, from coordinate 8,103 downwards.
GCGGTCTACATGATCATACATGTCTTTAATATCATCTATATCACGAACCAGGAGGATAATAATAACTTCATGTTCTATTGTTTGTTTTTGTCAATTATTAACATGAAAATACGCCTTGTTTGCATTATTATCGTCATATGCCGCGGTATACACACAACAACAGTAGCTGCTTAAAGCATACGCCTACATGTACATCTCCCTATCTCACAAAACATACTCAAATGACACAAGCGTGGTGTATTGTGTTCCCCGATTGTGTTTATACCTCATCAATAATTATGAGATGTAAAAAGGTCATGAGATTACATGTATATTTAATAGCTTGCTGATGTCATTGTTGATAATAACAAACGCGATAAGACTGGCCCATAACGTATCATCAATCAGACGTCTGTGGGTATATGCACTGACGATTCAATAGAAGCGGGGTTTTTTAACATGTTTAATAACATGCTTTTAGTTAATGACTCCCACGCACCATTTTGGCTTGAAAATTACGATCACATGACAATAACATAAAGCGAGTTATACGTAACCGAGATTTATGTTAGCAGACGAGGATATAAGAATACTTTTTATGTCCTGGAGTTGATGTTTCTCTTGATTGATTTAGGTCCCCGAGTGCATTATAAGCCCAGATGCAATTGAAAACTTGCTGATAATGCTGTGGTGTATTACTTTGATGTCGAACCGAGTGCTTGACGATAGAAATCATAACTACGGTTAAATTGGAGTTGGGTTTTTTCTGGTGCCACTGGCGGGTGGTCATGGGCGAAATAAAGATCTGTCATTGTGTTGAATTGTCAAGTGCCATTCGAATTGGTGCAGTAGGTTCGAATCCCACTTGTGCTTAGAAGTGGTTTTTCATTTATGTATTGGTGTGTGGCAGGGCTATTCAACTCGCGGGTTTCCTCTGTGACCAAGTGTCGATATAACCGCTGATTAATACTTGATATGTTTCAGACGTGTTGCTAAACAAACAAATTTTATATTTATCCAATAACCTCTGCGTAATAATCAATGTGTTCCAGAGGTGTCGTAAAACAAACACACTTTAGCCTATCGGCACTGCTATTCCTGGCTCCCACTCCCCCTCCCTCTTGGCACTGTCCGCTACTAACTACCAGTAAGCGCCCACATCTCCGTTACATTGTTAATTTGTATTCGCTTAAGAACAATAAGGCTGCGTTTGGCTCGTTTTGGCTAAATCTTGGATTCAAATGGTGCATAAGCCCACACTTAATGAAGGATAACGCCCAAGCCAGTATCGTTGGCCGTGTTATAATGGGCAATCGAGGCTCAATGGGATTTGAATTCGGCGTCTGAAGGAGATCATCTGACCAGACGCTGCGCTGAGATTGCATTAGCAAGCGCATCCGACGAAAGACTAAACTAATCGGTAAATGTTAAACACTACATTTGGTGATTTGCCGAGACGATGATTGACATTCGTGTACCGGGGTAAGATGTCGTCATCCCCACAGAGTTGATACCGGTGTAAAAGGAACGCAAGTCCGGCCTGAATGCAAGTCCGGTTATATCATAACAATATTGATAAATAATCAAATGAATCTTTACTGAATGAAACAAATAGTCTAATTCATAAAACTAGTTATTACTTACACGTCCTAGAGTTAATGTAAGAAAAAGCACAATAAAACTATATGTTTTATAAAAGTCTGGTTCGGACTAAGATTCCTAGGTATGTACAATGTACATGTAGGTCCTATAGCATGTTACATTGTGTCGGACCTATATTCCTACGGACGTCTATTCCTATTACACCTGGGTAATGTCGTCTTCCCATAGAGTTGATACCGGTCTCCGTAGCGCAGTGGTTAACGCATTTTGGCTTAAGACTGGTACATGTAGGTATAATTGGGTTCGAATCACATTCGTGGCATATGGGATTTTTAATCCTGGTACCAACCCAGAGCCAGTGCTCCGCAAGGCTCAATGGGTAGGTATACTTCTACTTACACCGACAAGTGGTTTAACAAAGACCGCGGTATGTACTGTACTGTCTGTGGGTAGGTGCATATAAAAGATCCCTTGCTACTTGAATTATAGGAGTAGCAGGTTTTCTCTCATACTAACATTAACATTGGTAGTTTGAGACCTGAGCCTGCAATCTAAAGTGTTTAAACTAAATTATCGCCTTTCCATCAGCAGAATATCTGTATACATGTACATTCAACTGTGTCATTAAACAGACAGGATCTGGTTTTCATTTGAGCTTTTCTAAAATTTATTAAAAACTAATTTTGTAAGCGGTGAATATTTTAATTATGTTTGTTCGATTGTAAAATCCTATCAACATTGGTAACTACCATCCTACATATATCATTGTCCGTTGGAATTTAAACAATCCAAATTCAGGTCACGTCCTGGTGACCTTTTATTTTATTGACCATTATGGCCTGGGTTATTGGAGGAAACAGTTTTCGATCTTTCCCACCCGATATTGGTCTTGTGAAGTATAATATGCATTGTGCCTGATGTCATAGGAGTATTCTACGTCAATCAATATTTCACTAGGGAAAGGTCACGCCCACATCGTAACGTTAAACTATTATTGTGCGTCACCCATGGTATAGGCAAAGTTTATACATCTTTTTTATTACGCATAGTTACGTGAGAGATAGTGGCATGGAATTTGATGTTATCTGTAACATGTTTCTGGCTAATAGAGTATATTTATTATTAAAATTAACACTTACTTACATGTACATCTTATTGCCTAATGTACAATATCAATACATGTATATCATATGTATGTACTTCTTGCCGTCCAACTTGCTATAGTAGCTTAGTAAGTACTTGTATCTAAACTAATGTGTAGTGTACTAAATTAGTGTAGGCATATGGCCAAGAACCGTATTAACCTACGAAATATAATTGGATATACAAAATATGTATATATTATATAGATATAGAAACTTTAATAAAATCTGTGCAATGTTAATGTCTATAAATAATAATGTTCTATTAGCCAAACATATTATTATTACAAATAATTACCATTAGGTGAGCACATACGGTGCACGTGGCATCTATTACAAAACCCCGCAGTGTGTATTTAAATACAATGGTTCCTAGGTCCTACATAGTACTTGCCGATTTAAAGATAAAGATAAAGTTTGTTTGTTTGTTTAACGACACCACTGGAACACATTGATTATGAATCCGCGGTTATTGAATGCCAAATGCACGGTTATATCGACACTTGGTCACAGAGCAAACATAGCCACATAGGCTACACCTCTTCGAATAGCAGCAATGCATTTTTATGTGCACTTTCCCGCAGATAGGATAGCATACACCGCGGCGGTTGATGGACCAGCTATGGATCACTGTTTGGAACGGGAAATAACCCAACGGGTCCACTAAGGAGGATCGTTGACCTATCGAACCTCAGGCGGACGCTCTTGCGCTAAACTACGCCCTGCCCTCTTGCCTATTTATCTCCCACGCTGTATCTGTCACATTACTCATTATAAAGTAGGCCTACGTAACGTATACGCGATTCGGTAAATAACTACAATATCTGTATAATCAGATACATCAATCATCATATCGATTGGTCACCCATCACTGGAACACATTAGATCAACACAATAAACAAGCAGATTAAGTATCTGATTTTTAAAAAAAATGGTAGTACATGTATATAAATAAATATGCGTGGAGCATTCAGAACTTTTGTTTAACGTCACCACTGGAACACTTTGATTTTTAATCAGCGGTTATTGGTTGTCAAGCGGGCGATTATCGACTCTTGGTGACAGAGGAAATCCGCTGCCGCCACATACTCTACTCTTCTTCGAATAACAGCAAGGGATCTTTTATGTGCACTTTCCCATAGACAGGATAACACACACACCATGTACCAGGGCCTTTAATGGACCAGTCGTGGATCACTGGTTGGAACGGGAAATGTCCTAACGATCCGTCGACCTATCGAACCTCAGGCGGACGTTCTTGCACTGATCTACTTAATGCGTGGATAACTATTCTAAATCTAGGCACGTGGTGTAGTGGTTTGAATTGCCACACACGTGATACACGTAGAACAGTGGTTAGCGCATCGCGTTTAAAACTGGTATGTACTGTGTTCGAATCCCATCTCTGGCATAACGGATTATTAATCCCAGTACCGAGTCCAACCCAGAGCGGGTGCTTCGCAATGCTTAATGAGTATGTGCACTGCCACTACACGGTGGCCACTAACACCGATCAGTGTTCATATCTTGTGTTACAAAGGTCGCGGTATGTACTATCCTGTTTATGGGGAAGTGCATTATAGAATATCCATTGGTGTTATTAACAATAAGAGTAACCTATGTTCCTCTGTGACCAAGTGTCGATATAACCGTGATTTGACATCCAATAACCGTTGATTAATAAGCAATGCGTTCCAGTGGTGTCGTTAAACAAACAAACGTTATCTTTATCTTAAAGTTTGTTTACAGCATGCCTGTTGTTCAGAGTTACTAAATTAGATTTTGGCTTTTGATCAAAGTGTTATGCATTAATATCAATTTGCTAATGGAAAGGCATGTTCGTTTCAATTTGCTCAGCACAATCTAAAATCCCATCAACTGAAAATACATGTAGATAAGAATGCCAGGTCAATGCCTTATTGAGTCGTGTTTATTAGGTGAGTTTGAGATAATTATATACTGTACAGTAATACTTAGCAGGCGATGATTGCCGAGCCTACCCCTTCGTGACTGCACCGAGCCTATAGTATTAAAACACAATATTATTATCACAGGGCAGTGACATGATATTTATTTTTTGTCATTACCCATTATGGGTAAAGAGACAGGTGGCAATATTTTATGATTTTTTCCCTATATATTTATATCTCATACGGGCGAGATAAGTCGTTGTGTGACGTCAAACGATTGTGTTACATCATTTTTAGTGAGTCGTCCAACGTGTATTTTGTTGATGGCTTCTTACAGAACATGTTAAAATAGCCTCTATCGTTTGTTAATGGACGAACTCAGAATGACAACAGACAATGGGTAATAAATAGAATACCACTATTCAGCAATACTGTTTTACTTGCACCTGCGAATCTTTGTTATCCTTCTCTTGCTAAAGGCTCGCAAAAGGAGAACATCACTTCACTCTTGCATTAGTCCATCGTACACTCTCATAAATATAAAGTTGATAGATTGATAAAACAAATGAAACAAATGATGATTTCGGTCTTACCTTTCTTCTAAAAGAATTGACTTAAGGAGGTCTATTCTCGAACTGTGAGCACGAGCACGGGTGTCAAGACGTCCACTTGTGAAGATTGGAAACATGGCTAGCAGTATCTGAAATGAAGCGTCATCAGTTAAATATATTTCATATCACATACTTGAGATAAAAGATAAAGTAGCGTCATCGTTTAAATATAATTAATATAACATACTTGAGATAAAAGATAAAGTTTGTTAATTTAACGACATCACTGGAATACCTTGGTTTTAAAAAACGGTTATTGAATGTCAAGCGCACGGTTATGTCGACACAGAAGAAGGTCGCTTCCGCCTCATAGGCTACTCTTCTTCGAATAACAGCAAGGGATCTTTTATGAGCACCTTCCCACAAACAGCATAGCACACACCAAGGCCTTTGATGGGTCAGTGGAGAATCACTGGTTGCCACGGGAAGTAAACGAACGTGTCCACTGAGGAGGATCGATCCGTTGACCTATCAAACCTCAGGCGGGTGCTCTTACACCGAGCTACATACCGCTCCTACACGCATACATTAGAATTCATAAAAAATACCATTCTTCTGTGATTCAACCAAATAAAGAAAATAGAAATATTAAAATAAAAATTATTTCTCTCAAATCACAAATATAAATGTGTACATGATAATGCCAATTAGAACACGCAAAATGACTGAACTAGTTAACGGAACAATGCCAAGTTCATCTAATGATAACGCGTTATACGTACATACAGCCATTTCTATTAACATTTTGTCATTCATAATCATAATTTATTCGTATATTCAATGCATTTATATTTCGACCCAACTGTGGTAGACTTAGTCTCGATAAACTAGACACTGTTGTCAAATGTAACGGAATCTTTCAGATGATCGTTAATTTCCGGAAATATGAAGAACGTTAACGTGCTTTATATACGATCCATATTATACTGAATTCTAGTACACATAAATTATTTCATTTGGATCAAAACGCAAATCACTTTATTTTTTTGAATATGTTTTTTCTTAGTGGGCTGACAAACCCAATGTCGCCTACGTTGAATTATTGTCGTCTAACGCATAATGTCCAGGTGTAGTATATGAATGTATATAATTGCTTGTCATAAATAAACGCACTGAGCTTGTCAGCGGATTACAATGTTAAGAAATGAATGATATGGTTTTAGATACAGATAGTCTATAATAAGGATTTATTATTCATGTAGCAAAATATAAAGATAAAGTTTGTTTAACGATGCCTCTGGAAAAAAGTATTATTAATCAGCGGTTATTGGATGTAAAACGCACGGTTATATCGACACTTGGTTACGGAAGAAACCCGCTGCCGCCAAATAAACTACTCTTCTTCGAATTACAGCAATGGATATTTTGTGTGCACTTTCCAACAGATAGGATAGCACACACCACGACCCTTGATAGACCAGTCGTAGATCATTGGTTGGAACTGATCGTTTCACCCATCGAGCCACATGTGGACGCTTTACCGCTGAGCTACGCCTGCTCCATTTCATGTAGGTAAATAATATTTCGTTTCATGGATCAGACTACCGGTTTTATTACATGTACATAAAGTTTCATAACATTATTTAACCCATTTTGGTACGATTTTACCGGAGTTGCTTTCTTACCGGAAGTAACGCAATTCCGGTGATATCCTAACAAAATGTGTTAAATAATAAAATAAAAACTCTACTGAATGAAACGAATAGTCCGATCAATAATATATGGCCAATGGGTAACAGTTTTGGATGCTTACAGTCACTGAAGGTGAAATTCAAGCACCCCACAAAGGACACGGTCCAGCCCATTAGAGGTCAAGACCCGATGTCAGGGCTGTGCCCATGGTGAGTAGAGGGAAGAAAAAAATAGCTATTAAAATTTGGAATTTAGCTAGTGTAGAATTGGAGTTGGATATGTTTAATATGAATTTAATAAAGGGTATACATTGATTTCTAGATTCCTATGGAACTATTCCTTTTATACGGGTCTGAGCAGGTGCGATACAGCCACACGTCAATAAGTCAAACTTGCATTTCACACTACTAATAGAAAACGAAAGGTTATGAATAAATCATTCACAAGGATCGAGACCGCCAACGCTATATTGAATGTTGCCACTTAGTCTTGAAGTACATACATTATCTTAATGAAACTACAACAACGTGTATTTAACAAAATAGCAACAAATCGTGTACACATTCACATGATAGCATACACCACCGTATTTGATTATGATAGAACAGTCGTGGATCAGTGGATTAAACGGCAAATAACCCAACGTGTCTCCTTAGGAGGATCGATCCTTTGACCCATCGAGCCGCAGGCGGACGCCCTATACCTCTAAACTACGCCCCTCTCCTTGAGGTCCACGAGAGACAAGATGGCGGGAATTGTTAAAATAAAAACACTTTTGTTTTTAATTTTGCGGATGGCAGCTCTTTTTTTTCTGGAAGACGGGAAATGAGAAACACAAAATTAATTTGGGTCGGCCTAATCGCAAATGCCCTTTGTCCAAGAACACGTAGTTTGCTTCATATAACATTAATTAGTTTCAAGAACGCCTCTGAATTGTGGTATGGTCACTATCAGTTGCAATCAAGAAGATAGCTAGAGCGTTTACGGAAGTATATTATACATTCAAATCAGCCTGCATTAACAATTTATCATGATTTGTTAGATGCAAGAAACTGTGCAGTATTGCCTTCCAAAAATAGAATATAAAACAAAGTATGGTCATTTCGAACTCCGAACTGCTATTGACCGGTCACCTGTTTTTGTCTGATAGGTAAAGTAAAAGTAAAGTTTGTTTTATTTAACGACGCCACTAGAAACACATCGATTATAAATCAGCGGTTATTGGAC
>JAUTCZ010044655.1:0-12200 GCA_032273805.1 Melanodrymia brightae | reverse complement strand
CCCCCCCCCCCCCCCCCCCCCCCCCCCCCCCCCCCCCCCCCCCCCCCCCCCCCCCCCCCCCCCCCCCCCCCCAGATGTTTAACACAAACAATAGAGCTATTCACCGATGACTAATGTAAAACATCGTATTGATGTATATTGATACTAGTAGTTTCTTTTGATGTAGTACAGCGGTCAACTTCCGGACAAGATGTAGTTAATCCGATAACGACGATAGAAGAGAGGTGCCAGCTTTCGGACAAACGCTAATCCGATAATGATGATTTGTGCATATTTATATTTTTTGCTGCTATACATTTCTTGTCTCAAGCTTTAGTGTAAAGTAAAATGTGAACTGCCTATTCTGTTATACGTTAGTACGGTGTATTTTAATAACACACAAACACGGATTTTTGGTGGGATATTTACCGTCTATAGTGTGTTCTTGTATATTTGTCTTCAATTACCACGTCTGAACTTTTTATTGACGTGTGGCGAGTTAAAATCATGATCCTTATCCTCTCATACATGTATGTGTATGGCGGTTTCTCTTTGTGAATAGTGTCCCGAACGAGTGGGCCTTAACGAGTTGGAACGGTTTTACACGGCACTATTCTATCAGTCTTCATATCACTGATCAGGTAGTTTAAAAACGAGAAGTAAACATAGTGTTGTCTGATCCTATAGATAGATATGAGCATGAAACATAGCTTTGTTTGGTTTGAACTTACATCGTTAACCCTATTCGAAAGTCAAGACTTTAATTAGTTGGGCTTTTGTTTATCAGGAGTCTTTCAAGGTTCGACTTTAAGAAAGATAAATGAGATGTTAAAGGTGCAGCGAAAGCATTACATATTTAATATGAACAGAGATCATCATCGGAAACAACAGGTCTTGTGCATGTCATTGGATGACTTTTCTGCTTAAGTACAAAAGGTTCAAGTAGAGTAGCACCCCACTCCGTGTTATATACACCATCAGCATTAATTATCTTTGTAGGTATAAATATGTTTTATACAGCATATACGCATAAAGCGTTAATTAACTTTATAGGTGTTAAACATGTTGTATACGCCATCACCATAAAGCGGTAATTATTATTATAGTTATAAAAGAAAACTCTTGATAATCTACAAGATACTTAGTTATAACTTACTTATGATTGTCAAGTATCTGTTTAAGATTATAGAAAGAACATTGCTCTTCAATAATTTAACACCTTTTACTAATTTAAATCATAAACATAACTGCAGTCTTCGTACACTTGACTTTTTTTTAATAGATATTTGGGAAGGTTCAAACAATACTACAAAAATATCCTCTTGCCATTGAGTAGAGAAATCTATATGTTTACTACAAAACAGATGTCAAACGCACGATTATATCGACTTGGTCAAAGAGGAAACCCTCTGGGCGCCACATAGTCTACACTTGCCGAATAACTGCAACTTTCTTTTATGTGCACTTCCCACAGACAGGATAGCACATACCACGGCCTTTGATGGACCAGTCGTGGATCATTGGCCTGAAACTTAAAATAACTCATCGGATCCACTAAAGAGAAAAGATATACGTGTATTATAACATCGATCAACCGATGTTATGTCGTTACCTTCTGGAGTATCTCTAAGCACGATAGCGTCAGTTTTTCATCATTTAGGTCAAACTGCTTCACGTGAATAGACGAACAGACGGATCACGTCTCGACAAAAACATGTTTAATATGCACAAGCACGATTAAATTTTTTTTAGATCAACCACCGATTGACCAGTATTTAAAACCACTAAAGTATTATTTTCATAACATGATTTATTGTGTGTCGTTACTTCCTTACCAATGTTAGCGCAGAGCAGACGATACATATCATGTGACAACACCTCCTCCCCATTCCCATACCACCACCATTCAAAATATTGATGTATTAATGAGCCTTATGCGAAGTTATGCCCAAGGCCAATTGCCATAGTATGTTTTATATCATACACAATATAACGACGGATAGTAACTGTGTTATGCATTTTATTGGTATGCAATATAGTTATTATAAAGTTACACATACAAGTTTAACTGGGTGTAAGCCAGTAGGTTGTTGCCGGTGTCATAGGACATTATTTAATCCATTTTGTTATGCTATAACCGGACTTGCATGCATTCCGGCCGAATTTGCGTTCCTTTTACACCGGAACGTCTTTGAATAAGATCAATTAATTAAAGACTGATGTATTACTTATTAACAGTGATTTGTTTTGTATTTACAGACGGAGCATGTGGCCAGGTGAAATGCCCCAAGTTCAAAGTGTGTATGGAGAACATTCAGGGCCTTCCTCTCTGCACGTGCCCTAGTCCGTATATCTGCCGGAAACGGAACAAGCGCGAGGTGTGTGGCAATGACGACAACACCTACTCGTCCCGTTGCACAATGAGAATCGCGGCATGTAACTCCGGTAAACGTATCAAACTCAGACACAAGGGGCCGTGTGGTGGCAGACGTTCTTTGGTCAACGAAGTGAACACAAAATGGAGAGGGAAATCAAAGAAAGGCAAACACAAGAACAAAGTGAAATCCAAGTTTAAAAATAAGGAAAAAGTGAAGAAACGACGGAAGCGGCGACAAAGAAGACGTTTGCATAAACATAGAAAACTAAACCGAAAAAAGAACAAATTTAAGAACGGCAGTCTTCGTTTTTCAAGGGCATTTGGACATTACAAATGGAAATTATAATTTGCATGACTTCAAAATGGGGATGTGTTTTGTCTGTTGCCTGTCCATGAAAAGGAATGTGAGGTCCGCTACTGGCGGAAATCATAATCTACATAACAGAGCACTAGCTTCTGCACTAGCAAAAGCACCTGCGTGAGAGTCTCGTATATGTGTTGGTATTATTCTTGACATGTACGTTTATGATTTCGGTGCAGCAAAATAGCATATTCGTGACAATAATAATATACAGACTTTCAAACGTTAATTTGAGAAACACTTTTTGGTTGCTTGAATACATTTTTAATATTTATGTCTGTACATATATTTATAAACCTATGTCGATACAATATTAGTTTTAACAGTAAATAAATGTGTTTGGCAAAGGTTAAGACTTTAAACTCATGACTTTTATGTAATGCAACATCAAGCAAATTGTAACAAGTTGTGTTTTAGCAATAAATTGTCTTGGACTCGCTGAATGTTTCGAATTTAATGTATGGTAAAACTGGAATATTTGTGTTAATGGATACTTCAACTCATTGGTGTCTATTAGGTGACAACATAATTATTGTTATTGTAATACGACAACCACTTTTACCAGCAGTAAATCGTTTACATGAGTTTTCCAGCAGATATGACAATTAACCTTTGGACATTTTACCAATCCAAGTGGGTCTGACAACAATGATGATTAATCATCCGGCGGACACTCAATAGCTATATTATAATATAGCTTTTATATATACAATGTATACTCTGTGACGTCGATTTTTTTAAAATAGAATTCTTCTCTGAACAATTAGTTTTAAATCCAATCATGTGGTCTGACGGTGACTTGCACGCAAAGCACGGGCTTCATAAGACATTCGTGAAATGAAAGACTTCCACCGTCTGTAAGTGTTTTATAGAATCTGTGGTGTTGACGTCATCAACAAAGCACGGCGGTAAAGGATCAACCCTGAGGAGGTTGACCACCAGTAACGACTGTCTGGCAGGATGAATGGATTCGGACCACACACCTTCTCCATAGGTTACAACCTGCAACTTAGATCGCTCGGATCATTCCTGGACTTCGTGATATATCCAGAACAGAACAGAACAGAACTGTATTACTCCGATGTGATGGCACGATTGAGCGACGACCAGCATACGACCTGCACTGACCGCCGCTCACTGCTCACCGTAGATGACGTCTAGGCCAGATTGCACGTTGCCAGACTGGTGGTGCACTATCTAAAACAGAACAACGTGAATGTGTTGCCGTGGCTAGTAGGTTTGCCGGATCTGTCCACAATGGAGACCTAAAGAATGATATGGGGACATGTTCTCCTCCCTTTTTGAAGTAGGGAGACCAACGTGAAAATACCCCCCAACCCCCACCACTTTTTAGTATAACTAACACATTACCACGCAGTAATGTATTGTATACCGTACATGCGACCAGAATGCATCAAAGAAATCAGATTCTGTTCTGGGTGAACGGTGGTTGCTCAACAAACGTATTTCTCACAAACGGTGCCCCCACCCCAACTTTTCTTCAAAAAATTACGCCGATGCGCTCTGCAATGTATGGGACGCCTGTTTAGATAACACGTATGCCATGATATTATCAGACATCAATGTCATCATTTTCTTCCGAAAGCACACATGTTTGAGAACTTCCAATGTTTATAACCCGTGGAGCAGTTAATTGAGTTTCTATTCTGTCCTCATTCGACTCATCTGAACCGAGGGCATTTAGGATGTCTTCATCTGTAAACTTAATTGAGGCGTCATCGTCTGAAGTTGAGCTATCAGTTTCACTACATACACCGTTATTTACTTTCTTTGTGTGTGACGTGTGCGCTTGCAATTCTACTTTGTTACTACACTCTGCAACATCTTTAGAAATTCCTTTTTTATTCCCATTTAAACCAGACATCTCGTTTCCACTGTCTGATTCCTCTGTTATTTCAGGCAGCTGAAGAACACCAGCAGTTACGGCAACTGACTTAGCACCAAAATTACTAAATGGTTTGCCATGTCCTAAATTCTCATCGTCGTCTGAACTACTGTATTCATCATTTATATATTCCGATAAGTCAAATACTGGTGCTTGCGCCTTTTTTGGTAAGCCCTGCGTTCTTGGTTCAGAAACATTTAGAGTTTTTTTCTCCAGAGAAGGACTATAGCTGCAGTTAGATGATGCATCAATAGAACTGTCTAATTGAGATTGATTGAACGATGACAAGGATGATGAGTCGTCGAGATCGGTCACCATGATTGGGGTGTTTCCGTATGGTATTTTCTCAAATAAATAATTCATCTCTGTGTCATCATGGATATCTGAGGAACGGTCCGATACGATATAATTTGTGGTAGAATGGTCATTTTCATTATTCAAGAACTGATTGGTATTAGACGAAGATGAAACAGAAGATTCGGTATCTAAAGTTAGGTTCTCTGACTTGGACAAACACATATCTAGATGTGACGAAAAAGATGGAACACCGACGGGTGCCTCATTGACGCAATCAGGTGTTGTATAATTTATCGACGGTTCGTCATCTTCATGCATAGGTCTACCTTTCTGAAGATGGTTGGTGCCATTTCCATAGCTTACATCTCTTATATCAACCTCCGATACATTTAGATCGACATTGTTTTGTTCAGATGATATACATTTTGAATCGCCAGCGTATTTTCCGTTTCTGGATATAGCAAAGTTTTCATAATCAGTCTGCTCACTCGGAATATGAATATCATCTGTCGTTGACGGAGAATGAGCAACCGTATTATTTTCAATTAACGTTGAGGTTAATATAGATGTTTGTAACACACACGGCGTGGCTTTATCTAAGTCTGTAGTTTGAGCTACTTCTTTTTGGATTAAAATATGTTCATGCCCGTCAGTTGATATGGAAGAGAAGTCAGGGTTACCTAAAGTCTGATCACCTGACATTGACCCGTGTGTTGTGATCATAGTATTTTTATGACTTAGTTCCTCGGATGACTTGCTTGAATCTGAGCCATGCCTACTCATAACATAATTTTCAATTTTAGATTGTTCTGGTGACTTAATGGAATCCGATCCATGTCTACTGATAACAATATCTTCATAATAAGCTTTGTCAGATGACTTGCTTGAATCAGAGTCATGTCTACTTATCACACTATCTTCATAATAAGCTTGGTCCCATGACTTGCTTGATTCAGAGTAATGTCTACTGATAACAATATTTTCATAATAAGCTTTGTCTGGTGACTTGCTTGTATTAGAGTCATGTCTACTGATAACAATATCTTCATAATAAACGTGGTCAGATGACTTGCTTGAATCAGAATCATGTCTACTGATGGCACTATCTTCATAATAAGCTTGGTCGCATGACTTGCTTGATTCAGAGTCATGTCTACTGATAACAATATTTTCATAATAAGCTTTGTCGGATGACTTGCTTGAATCAGAATCATGTCTACTGATAGCACTATTTTCTAAATTAGATTGTTCGGATGACTTGTTTGATTCAGAATTATGCTTAATGATCACAATAGTTTCGGTATCAGATTGCTCCGACTTGCTTGAATCCGAGTCTCTATAGTCAGATGAAGTAGTCTTATCTTTATGCAGATCACAGGCATCCAAATCGTCTGTGATACCGATCACTTCACTACTAGAAGACGACCGTTCTTTTGGCAGTGCAGTATGATGATCTGAATGCGTGCTGGTTTCAATCATTTCAGGAACAGTATCTGATATGGAACTATCTTGGGTATTTGAATCTGCATATATGGTGTTTTTGATTTGTTCAAAATTTACATCATCACTTTCGCATGCCATAATAACTGACCTAGACCTTCCTCGTACAGAATGGTCTGATTCTCGATTATTAATGTCTTTAGGTAGTTTGGTAGTTATATAACCGTATTCACCTGTTGCAACAACAGATTTAGATCTACCTCGGGCAGAAAGGCTTGGGTCAATGGAATAACGTCTCATTGCAGACTCGTCACATGTAACAGCTCTGTGATCTTTTGTCTCTCCAATAGCACCATCGACACCGCTTTCAGAAATTTGCTCTGTCTCTCCCGCTAAATCTGAATTATCATCTGAAGACACAGCAGAACTTGTGGTTTTGTGAGTTAAGATGATGTTTTCATATACTGCAGTAGGTTCATCTTCAATGTCTGCACTTTCGTCGTGTTGCTCAATACATACTTGCATCTGATGAGGATTCACTTCGCTGTTTTCCGAACCAGAGCACAACACTTTTCCGTCTGTGGTGAAAACACTGTCTCGGTGTGTAAACAAGTATTTTTTCCTTTGCATTAATTGCCGATCTTCTTCCTCTTCTTCCTCTGCCCGTGACAATGTCCTTGGGGCCTCGCTGTCTGATTGAAACGCCATATTATCATAGTGAGGACCAGTTGGTTGTTGCTCACTGACAAGCGTCAGACTGGAACCCATGCAAGAACCAGTTTTGTTCGATTGAAAATACTCCTCAGCATCATCTCGGACCAGCGTTAATGTGGACGTCTTCATTTTGTAATCAGGGTTTGAGAACTTAGCAAACTCACGTCCCATAATCATTCGAACAGGATACTTCTTTCTATACCACAAGTACAATGCCAAGACGACAACAAGGCCTATGACAACCGGTACCGACACTCCTACGGCAATATTGACAGTGTCTGCCCCGGAGTCTGGGTGGCGAAGCACCTGTGTGCTGGAAGATATTGGTTCACCTGACGTCATCTGTAAGAATAGAAAACTGTAATTGAACCATACTAAAAATTACCATTACAATTGACGCATTATTCAATAATATTGCAGTTTCACATCAAGTGCACGTTTTTCAATATTCTATGATAAATTACTTCCATAAAGTTATAAATAAATAAATATTTACCATTATATTTTTACAATCTAAACGACAAAACATTGTCATGGCCAAATGCGTATCTATACACAAGGCACAGTCGAAGGGATATTGGAATAAAGTAGAGATGGCATGTACTCACGAATCACTGCCAAACCAATTCGTGAAAGATATAATAAGCGTATCCTACTCCACCGGTGGCGCCCGTCGTAAGAATAATCTAAATATGACAATTATAGGAAGAATTTTGTTTGTGCTTAATGTTCAATTCTTTTGTGTTTAGCTACCAAATAAGATGCGTTTAGATATGCATATATACATAGAGATCAGTTTAATGATTTATGTTCGGTCCTTTCCTCTAATATTAACTCAATACAGCAAACACCAAGCGCCAGCATCGTTTACATTACCGGAGATTAAATATGCATAGCGGAGTGGGAATTTGGACGCATTATTTGACCAAGTAGCGTTTATTAAGAAATGACATTTTACACCCATGTTTCGAATGTTAATTGATCGACTAATCCGCCTAGTGTGTTTTAACAGCCATTTTAAATATTTCCTCAGTCTTGTACTTTTCGTGTACAATAATTATTATTCCGTATCCACGTATATTTATAGCGGTGGATTTTATAATTATATCTGTCTTCTGGCCAGTGCCAGAAAGCTGAATGTTAGAAATTATTTAGTGCTATTACAAACTTCTGGAATTTTATAAACGCATTATGTAGACGAATATGGATATTCTGAACTAATAGTAACTACATGTACAGTGCACAATTAATCTTTGAAAAGGGGCTTTAGGTATAATATATGTACGTAAAGAGCGTTGTCGTTTTACAAACTAGGTATTATAATATGTGTAATGTTGTTTTTGTATATTTACTTGCAAATAAACAATTAACAATTAACTTGTATTGTTCCAAAATTAGTTGAAAACAGGAAAGCATAATTATTATATTACATTATGATTAAAAAACATGTAAACTTATTGTTTAACTCTGATGTCCTCTGTTTAATAATGCACGCCGAAGACGTATAGGCCTAATGTATAGGGTGGTGCGGACGTAATTTTAAACCAATCCTGTCTTGTGTGTCTATACTATACTGGTGGGAAACATGCGGGTGAAAGTAGTAGGAAATATCACCGAGAATGTTGCCCTTTGCATCGCATTTAAAGGAAGTTACTAGTTGGCAGGATGTTGTCAGAAATAAAGGTCTGAAGTCAAAAGGTCTAAAGTCACGCGGTCTTTAAAGACATTACTCACTATACTACAGTTAAAACTTAAAGTTACGGTGTAACTGTAAGCAACCGATGCAGCCAAGAACACACACATATACTAATTCTCTATTCAACTGTCTCCACGTCACACGAATCATCATTTCACACTTTAAATGGCACACAATTGCATGTAATGTTATGTGACTGTCTCTTGATAATTAGAAGGCCAGGTATTCAATATGACTTCTATGGACTATGTACACCACCAAAGCAGTTACACATGTATTTATATTTAGTGTCTCGTTTGCCGTTAGTCCTAAACCAGATGCCCGTACCAGTCACTGCCAATGAAATCAAATGCTACTAAATTACGGTAGACACCAGTAAAGTTTGTTTTATTTAACGACGCCACTAGAAACACATCGATTATAACTCAGCGATTATTGGACGTCAGACGCATGGTTATATTGACACATGGTCTCAGAGGAAACCCGCTGTCGCCGCTTCATGGGCTACTGTTACCGAAAGACAGCAAGGGGTCTTTTATGTGCACTATTTTATAGACAGAATAGCACACAACACGGAATTTGATAAACCAGACGTGTTTCACTGCATGGCTGGAACTGAAAATAGCCCACAAAATGTTTTGCGCTGTGGAGGATCGATTTCTCGACCCATCTCGCCACAGCCGGACTTTCTACCTCTGAGCTATACGCCCCGCTCCCGGTAGACATCAATGCTAAATCATATTAAACTACATGTACTAGTATACAACTGTATACATTCCGCCATTTGGCATTTATCATAATTATTACATGTATATATAATTATCATTGGATAGATATTATTTTTACTACTTGGCATCTACATAGACATCTTGGGGACTTTAGGAGTGGGCCGTAGCCAGCGCAACAACGTCAGCCTTAGGTTCGATAGTGATCTACGACTGGTCCATCAAATGTCGTGGCGTGTGCTATCCTGTATGTGGGATGTGCACACAAAAGATTCTTGCTGTTATTTGGTAATTGCCGATAATTATAACCGAGTGATTTACATCCAATGACCGCTGATTATAATCAATGTGTCGTTAAACAAATAAAACACTTTTTCTTGGGGGCTTTTCTTTCAAACAGTGCAACACATCACAACTGGCATGGGAACCAATAAAAACTAGTTACAGTAACATAGCCATGATACTCGTAACTGAATGATAGTGAAGCGCGTAGTCGAACGTATTTCAGACAATGATGAAATGGCATGGACCACATTCTCGTGAAATATTATATTATGTAGTGGCGTTATTTATAGCTATATCACAGAAAGAGTAACCTATAGCTATATATTACCTATTATATAATTGACCATATAACCAATATTTCTTTTTAAACTTTTCAGTATAAATCAAAATGACTAAACCATAATCATAATAGTTATAGAGCAAAAGTTATATCTCGTTTTAGAAGACATTTTAACAAGGACATGCATCATTAATACCACCGTGATGACACTTGGTGTTCGCGCGAATCGGCGAGAGATTCCGGCACAACCCCCGTCATACGAGTTACAAAGTATCAGTAAAAAACATACAAATTTGAAACGCAAAATGACTTTCAGAGATCAAAAGAAAATGGGTCAACATTGAGTGTATATAGAGGCTACAAAGTGACATTTGAGACCGAGCACGTATGAAACGTAACCCGTTATGAACAATATCAGCCAAGTCTGTTGCTGGAGCTTCGTCCCTTTCGTATCATATTAGTTCATTCACACGGCCAAAGTCCGCAGTAACGATATACTTTTGGAAACAATTCGATGCTTGGTATGTGAGCAAGGTGTGTTTACAAGCGCTCACGCCCATCTTATGGAACAAGATGACACTACGATATACTGTATATAATGTGTGTGTATGTTTATACATGTACATGTATACGTATATAAATACATGTATACATAATAAAAATAAATTATATACATGCACATACATGTATACAGTATATACATATACATATACACAGAATATACATATATATATACCTAATTATATACATACAGCTAGGTGTATTAATTAATATTATAACCTGATGATTATTTTAAAATTTAGTTCGCGATAAACGCCTGATATACTAATGTTAGGTATTTATACGACCCAATCATTAACATAGCCAAATGCACACTTGTAGGGTTGAATGGACATTACGACAAAGTGGAGATGCATACAGGTACTCGCGAATCACAGCCAAAGCAATGACGATACCATATATTTTTGATAAAACAAAAATGATTTCTAGCACTTTCCTACGTATAGGACATTATATATCTGAGCATGTGGTCGCGGCATAAACATTTTAGGATTCTCAAATTTATAATATATCCACTTACGGTAGTGGCGGTTCCCAGACTTGCAGCAGTAGATTCGTGAGGATCGGCTTCCAATTCGATTATTGGTAGCTGAGGCAAATTTTGATAACTGATGAAGAATCCTCTGTGAGCTGTGGAGCTTGTCTGGGGGCCACTGTAAGTGACTTCCACATGATTCGTTTGACTGGTCACATTGCGAACATAGTCTCCTCCGTGCATGCGAGTCATAACACTTGGCGTGCGGCTTCCCGTGTCCTTAATTTCCAAATAACTGTCACCGTCTGGCGGCAGATCGAAGTAAATAAAATAGAGACGGATCATTGTATTTGGTTTGCCGAAGATTTGCCAACGACAGTTTTTCGCGCCAAGAACAATGTGCCGTGGATACGACGGGTTTACTATAGACCCGCGATGTTGATTCAAAACGATGGCACTGGTACAGTCTGGGATGTGACATGACGGAATGTGTGTCCACTGCAAAACACCACTTTGTGCAATCATGCACCTTGAATTTGATTCCCCTCGCAGCAGGTAAGGTGCAGCACATGAAAAAAATATTGTCGAATTCTCCGTTACATTCCCTGTAAATGTTAAATGTTCAGAAGCAGAAGGCACAGTACACGTATTTAGACATTGTGGTGTGTTGTTGGTCCACTCTGGTACCAAACCCCCGGACCGTATGACGCAAATCAACTGGTAAACTCCCTCAATTCTGTATCCTTGAGTACAGTAATATTGCACATGTGAACCAACTGAAAAGTTGCTTCCTATCATTATTGAGTGTTCTGAAATTCCGGGGTTTTCGCATTCTCTCGTGGATGTCATTACAGAGTAGAGAATATCAAATCCAAAGGGACGTTCATCATTCCTTTCACTCGTGTCAGATCCACGTGTTGAGGCTTGAAATTTCAACCACAAACGTGTACTCTGAGTTCGAAATATGAAATTTTCTGGATATCGTCCTTCGAGTACCCGCACGGGAACAGGATTAGTGTTAATTTCAGGATCTTTAGTGTATATGAAAAGTACTTCTTCTGACGTAGATACTTTATTTGTTTGTTTTGTAAGAAATTCGTTAAA
>JAUTCZ010044644.1:0-12201 GCA_032273805.1 Melanodrymia brightae | reverse complement strand
TCTCCTAGGAGGATATCGTAGGAGATATCACAAATTATTAGGTCAACGATATCTCCTGCAAAAGCCTCTAATGGATGCTAAATTAGTTTACACCAACAGACCAAATCACATGTCCCCTGTAAATATAATAATTTCCATGTACCAATCGATATACTTCGTAGCTTGTCAGTTTTTCCGTACGTACAAAATAACATGTATGGAAAAGATTAGAATATGCCATTTGTTTTCAAAAGGGCATCTTGTCTGAAAAGAGGGTTCCGAGCCCATCCCTCCTAGTGTACATGTATCTGCCCCTGACATGGTAAATCCTGTATATATACATACACATTAAATTGTTTAGTTTGTTCCACTTAGTGAACAGATAGAAAGCAGTATTGTTTGTCATTAGATTCTTTACAACACCATTTCAATTGGACCTCCTTATTTAAAAATTGAGGTGTTATGTAGTTACAGATTAGTCACTTGTGTAAGAAAATTACAACTTGTATACATGTCAAAGTGTTTGGCAGGATTGGTGTAACGACAAACATGTTTACTTTGTAAACCAGCAATCCCATTGCATACCAGATAATGAAAAAGTAGGACACACTTTGATATGACATATGAAATAGGAGTTTCGTTACAAATAAGGCCTGCAAATTTATAACAAATGTCAAGTCATGAATCCTCAGTTCAGCCCATGTTTATGAATAGCGGGAAAGTCCCACATTAGGAAAGCTGAAGGATGCTCTCATACATTGCTGTTTGCATCCCACATTAGCTAACTCCCCATTGGCACTGGTGTAAATATATTCTGGCTGCAGTATTTTCCTTGTAGCGGCAGTGGAGTATTTACGATTTCTTTCTATGAACTCGCACTTTGATAATACACAGATTATTCCCACTGTGAAGACAGACACGTTAAAACATTATTTTAATATGCCACTGCACTTGGTCTGTTTGAGTGATTTATCTCTATCACGGGCAAACATTAATGCACCTGTTTAGCAGGAAAGGATCGTAGTGTTGTGTGTGTAATTCGATTACGGATTAAGACAGATAATAGCTGTGTTGTACCTGTCGACAGGTAAGGCGTAACTGTTTGAGTACTTATTTAATGCATGATCAAATATATCACTTGTTATATTAGTGAAAGTTGTGTGTGTTCGGCTGTGAGAGGACACTAAGGAGCCTTTCTGGAGTGGTTTTTGGGAGTTGTTTTTAAACAATGGGCTATTATATAAAACTATGACAATGTTCCATTTTAATGCCAACACATGTACAATGTACCTTGAAATTGAAAAATCATAAATTGCTCAAGACATTATATTAGATGTTACTTTTATGACATTAAGATCAATGTATTTTCTCAGAAATTATAAGTACTTATTAAGGTCAACTAAATTATTCATAAATATTAATGACATACCAGGCAAGACATTTAATTTACCGGGTAACAAAATTCTTGTTATTTTGTATCAATATTTTTAAGAAAAATAAAATGTTAACAGTTAGAATGTCAAGTGGCATAATATTTAACCTCTCAAGAAACCAGATAGTTATCCCCAAAATTGATTTAAATTAAAAACAAAATGAGAAGAAATAATTGAGATGATGTTCATGAGTATGAACAATGAACAGAAATCTCTCGACTGTTCAAACAATATGAATATACCATATGTAGACTAGACTACAATATACATGTAGCAGTATTATATCAGTTATGTAGGAAGCTTTGAAAGAAAATTATACTGAAGAAAGTATAGACAAACTTTTAAAACTTACTGGTACATTTTTCAGCCAATATGAATTTTGCATCCTCTTTTATGTGCTAATGGACTGCTTATGGCATGTTTATAGACATTTACCAGGTGAGGGCTGATAGTTTGCACCCCAACCCCTTAATACAGATAGTTTTACTGTATTTGGATGTATTTTTGGCCATAATGCATAGGATTTAAACATTTAGCATCCCCTCCCACCTTTCGAAACTCAATATCTGCTCTTGCTGTGGCATCTGATTCATCTAGCAATCCATGTATCAAGTGGACATGACACGTTCATTGAAATAATATGTCATACAAACAAGCTTATCTCAAAGGGAGTGAGATGCAATAAGTATTTAAGTGTTTAAACTTGTGCAGTAACACAACTACATGTACATGTACAGACACTTCGTTGTAAGGTGAGCATCACTGCGTAAAACTCCACTCACCTAATTCTCACACAAAAAGAAAGTATTTTTTATTTCACTTGCAAGCATATTTCAAATGGCAAGAGCTAAACTAGTATAGTTATACATATTCATTTGTTTATTAATGCTAAATCTCACACATTAGATAAGAGTTGGGTTTTTTTTATTAATAAAAACCACATTTATGATTAGAAAATGCATTTTAGGCCCTTTAGACAAAAAAGCAAAAACAATGTGAGAAAGCTTCTCTAGCCCACCCACCTCCATGCTTATTGTGCCTTGTGGTCTCGTATTTTAGACTGCCATCACAATCAGCATACAACAGCTTGCCTAACCTCAAACAGTTGATTTAGGTGAAATTTTTGTCACTCGCCTGCAAGACCTAAACTAATATTCTTATACATATTCATTTGTTTATTAAAGTTGAATCTCAAAAATGTTAAATAAGAGTAGGACAAGAAAAGTTATTGGTAATCTATATGTATTCCGGATGGACCAAGCTTAACCTAGTTGTAAATTTATATGTGTTATTGGGTTTTAGATATTCTCATACAATGAGGTTTTACAATATAGCATCCTTGACTACAATCTCTGACTGACCTCTGAATCAATGTTTTGTTTTACATGATGCCAGAGACAACATTTGGTAGGTAAGGTACATGTCATACCTGTTGCAGTAGATGATGCCTCCCTCTGGTATAGTTTTATTATAGCTAGCATTTGGTAGCTATCAAAGTAAGAACCACTAGCTTTATTTGTGTATTCCTGTAGGGTTTATTTATATTTCCATCATATTTATTTACTGTTCGATAAAAGTCTACTATAGATATAGGAGATAGAGAACATTGAGGGGCATACTTGTTTTTAAGAATCAGGACAAATGTAGGATTTATTTCAGATTTGATGGAGGAGTTGGGTGTGTGCATTGTTCAGTTTTATGGGTTTTATTTTACCAGGGGTTAAATTTTCAATCCACATTCCTCAATTATCTGCCCTTAGCAAAAAGCAAATAGGTGGCGTCGACTGCTTTCAGTTTCACAGTGTCGCATAGTTAGGCCTATTGGCAGGAAAGGGAACAATGACGTTCAGTTAAAACATAGCCCTCGTGTTGTTGTGTCCCATTTTTCACCCAGATAGCCTGGCACCTCTATTTTTCAACTCTGCCGTCAGCTCGCTTAACTTCCAACTTCCATAATTCATAGTTAATCAATCTTTAAATCGCCTTCCGCTTACCAGAATTCACTGTAATTCACTATAAAAATTTGCTACCTGACCTACGACGCTTTGTAGCCTTCTATCGGTTCTAAGGGGGAGGCCACTCTATATCTATTACTGGAAAGACAGGAATATCTCCCATTACCCACACTCCTCTCAACTCTATGCCTACAAAATTGTGGAATTATAACAAAATATTTTTTTAGTGGATGCAGAAAATATATCACAATTGAATGAAATATTTCCACTCAAAAAGCATACATGTAGTTATATATCTATGTACTTCACACTGAGTGCCCATGCATTTATTTGTGACTAATGCTTCTAAATACATCATAAATTATCATATACAACACTTATATTTGTTTTCCCTCCGACCCATTCCTTCATAACAAGCTATAACAATAATCAACAACAAAAACAAGGGAATGATTTTGCAGAGTAACGAGAGTAAGAAAGATGTGAAGGATGAAAGAGCTCAACAAATTGGTTTTCTTTTGGTACTTGTGGCTCATTGGTGCCACTTGAAAGACACGTGGGCATTTGGTCTGCTGGTTCCAGCATCATCCAGCATACATACATACATACATACCATCAGCACTGTTTGTTCTTTTCATTGATGTTTCAAACTCATTTGTAACTCTTTGTACCATTAAGTACGTTCCTTGTCAGTATGTCTGAAGTTGTTGCTGTCTGCAATGAGTGGATACATAATTTTCTCTTGTAAGTTCTATGTTTATTCATACCAATTTGAGACATATTTTAGTTTGTCTCTCCCATATTACTTCATCAGTTCAGGTGGTTGACTTTACAATTATTTGTACAGGTTTCATTTACGCATTTATTATAGTACATGTATATGGTACATGTATATATACATGTTGTGTACATTATATAAGAGTTTTTACATGAGATTTTATTTATTGGGATGAATTTTTACATTGCTTGACGAGACTTTAGTCAAGTAATTTTCTTGAGGACGAATGCAATGGCAAATATTCTTGCAAATGAATGAAAATATGTAATAACTCTTTTATTGCATAAACAAACACACAAACTTATTTTTATCACTGTTGAATGAAAACAATAAACCTTAATCAATTGGCTATTATCGTAACAATATCAGGTATGAAGATTGTGTGTAATATTTGTGCCGTTTGTTGGCTGCACAAGGCTCCGCCCACTGCTGAACAGGTGTGACATTGTAATCAATGCAGAGTAGATTTGTGACAGAGTATAATGGAGTGCGACCAATATTTCAAGTAAAAAAATTATAAAGTGGCTAGCATGGTGATAAAAATCAGATAAATTATAAGTTGGAAACGACGCTAAGTAATAAACGGACTTGGGATTACTGTGTGTGAAGAAACGTGGTAATGGAGTAGCAGTCAATACACGGTTTGTTTTCTCATTCTTTCAAAGAATTGGTTGGGTCCGACACATTGTAACTTTGTCATACATATGAGAGGTATATTTTGTTTGAAGAGGTTCAGGGCGATTCCATGGTATTTGTCCCGTCCGCAACAATGTTTTCTCTTTATGTAAATAGATGCAAATATTTTCAAATTTCATTAATTTTTTTGTATTGCAAATAGAAATTCTTAACAGATGAATTATCTGACAACGTCATAGTGTTTGTCTTAAATAACCAAAATGATGAAAACAAATATCATTGCAGATGGGACAAATACCATGGAATCACCCTTCATAGCTTTTTAAAGTAGATGGTATATGAGTAGGAATAAAGCCTTTTTTTAGATCTACATGTACATGTATATTGATATTACTTCAGACACCTGTGGTTGTATGAATGCCGACATTGGAAGTTACAGGCTTATACTAGAAGTTATAGCCAGGATTATAGATAGTGTTATAAGATTAAAACTCAGTTTGTCAAGAAACAAATACATTATTTTGTTTGGCCTTAACAGACAATATGGAATTCGACTGTTCTATATTGACTGGAAAAGTTACGTTCTCGATTCTATTTAAGTACAAATTTTTGTGTGTAATTTATCACTTTTTTTTACCTGATTGTTCCATAAATACATATTTTGTTAGTTATGAGTTTGCCAACAAAAACGTGAGTTAGGGGCGGCAATAAAAATGCTGCATACAATGGATATTATTTTTACTACCATGTGTAAAAACATTGCTTAAAGTGAGGTGGTCTGTTGGACGCAGATTACAGCTGACAGGCGGACAGGTATGTAGTTGTTTGGCTTTAGCTGCCAGATGAAATTGTTGTTAAAACAAGCAGGTACCACAGAATAGAAGTATGTGAAGGCCATAAAGCGCTGACCAAAACAAATAGCTTGTGTTAGAGCTTCTGTTTCTCATTGTTGTTTTTTTTTGTGCCAAAAAATAATATTTATAAGGTATGTTTTTATTTCTGAAATTTTGCAATTAAATTTTGTGATTGTTTGCAGGAAACTTTAGAATTTTCCAGTAAACCTTTAAAAACTTTAAAATAAGATTCAAAGACAAAAAAGTGTGATCTTCATCTCTAGCATTTATATGACCAGTTAAAAAAGATTAATTGGGAAAAAAGAGTGTAAAATTGATATTTAATTTATTTTTAAATAAATTAAGTTTATATTGAACATTAACTGGTTACGCTTTTAAACACTTGACAGTTTAAAATATGCAACATTTCAACCAAAAGATTACAGGGTATAATTATGGTTTAGAATCTATTTTAAAAAGTGTGTGTAAGTCTACTCAGCTTCAAGGGCTTGTGTCCCTAAGCAACCCCCATTAGAGCTTTACCCTTAATTGAACCCCAGTGGGGCTTAACCAGACCCACGCCCTCTCTTTTCAGGACTGTTTTTGGCAGTAGAATATCATCCCTGGTGTATAATGTGTCTGTGCACTTGAACTTTGTAGTGTTGAAGAGAGAGCTCATCATTTTTATTTTGAACTCCAGGAAGTACTGCATGAACCTTTGATACAGCATTTTGATCTACATAACAATTATCAGCTTGCTCTCATTAATAACCAGCTCAGCACACTGAAGGCATTTGGCAGAGGAGCAGGCTGTGGTGATATCAAGTGTGTAATGAGAATATGAGTGCACTGAACTCTTGAGTGTCATAATAGAATTGCAAATGTATTTTTAGTGAATTTTGTTCAAACAAGAAGCAACAGTTGTCTGGTTTTTTTTTAATGTTATACATTTTTGTAATTGTTGACATTTTAGTGTAACGTCTATCTATCTGTCCATCCATCCTTCCATCCTTCAGACCATCCATAGAATACATACATACATCCATCCATTCTCCCATCCATCCATCCATCCATCCATCCATCCATCCATCCATCCATCCATCCATCCATCCAAACATCCATCTATCCTTCCATCCATCCATCCATCCATCCATCCATCCATCCATCCATCCATCCATCGATAGCGTTTAGTCGAGTACAGTTAGATTTACTATATGGTCACATGATTATGCTTTTCATGTCAAAATAGTGACTGCATGATGGTCTTTATTAACCAACTTCTGCCTTATCCACAAATCTGTGTTTACAAACCAGATGGTTATATAATACATGTTATCAGTTCATTTTAATTATTGAAAGGAAACTAAAGCTAAAGTCTAATCTGAGACTGTCTAACCCAGCACTATGAGAGACTGCCACAAAGAGCTTGTTTTGTTATTCTACATTCCACTGTATTTGTTTGTACGTTCACCAGTGTTCTAAATCTAACTTAGAACAGTCGTGTATTTTTACCTCTCTGGTATTCACCTGTAAGTACCTACTTACAAGAGCTATAGTTACAAGATAATTATGACAGTAGACATTAGCCATATACACAATATACCACATGATATACAGTACATGTTCTTTTTAAATACAGTACATGCTCTTTTTAACCAATATCTGCATGTCTAGTCCGAAATCTGTGTATCCACAATGCTGTCTAATCATGATTGATTTTGTCATCCTTAATTTAAAACAAAATACTGTCTAATGTGGCACTCAGTCTAAAGTGATGAATAGATCTGGTTTAAACAGTCTGCACTGTATGTTGAAGTGTGTAGCCTGATAGCTGGTCTAGTTATGTTTGTACACGTACTTGCTGAGTTGGTGATCTTGCATATCCAGTGATGAACCCAACCACAAGACTGAGACTTTATAAATATTGAATATATTTCCACAAAATTGTAGATAAGTTAGCACCTAAAATAGCCTGCTTGAAGTAGAAATGTCTGTTTCTGTCCCAGGGGTCTAAGTTTATCTTGTTTTAGATTTTAAGGTTGTTTCAAAATAATTAACTTAAGTACCAAATGAAATACATCAATGTGTTTGTATGTCATTTATAAATATTTGATACACAACAGGATATCACCTCGAAGAACTTTTGTAGTATAATTGGTTTGTTGAATCTTATCTCAAATCAATAACTGAATTAAGTGGAGAGTCCATTCATTAATTGTCAATATCTATTTTACTAATTTATTTAAATAGTAGTTGTTTTTCAGAAGCCTGTTTGAATTAAACATTTTTTATGATGGTGTTAAGAATAAATGGCTCTACTACATGTATATATACCGGTAAGCATCAAACATATTATTAAAATATATTTTTTTATTTACTATAATTATTATCATGACATATTATAAACAACCCTTTCTAATAATAATTATCATCTAAACGCTTTGAAAAATAATGGAAAACAAAATGTGATCATACCGGTAGCTAGACATACATATAATTTGTATAAAACTATATCAAAGCTTTCGCTGCATTTCCATTAGTAATGACACTAAGTTATCAATATGTAGTTTTTATTTGTTTTTTTAAATATTCATGTACTCTAAATATCACTCGACCTTCTTTTTTTAGGAAACCTATATGATTGTAAATGAGAATGAAAATTGCATATGGTACCATGTATATTACTGTATTAGGAGCCCAGTGTTGAGATGATGGTACTACTCTGGATGTGGATCCATCAAATCAATTTGAGTGCATCAAATCAGTTTGTATAGATTACACAGACTATGTGGTATTGCAATGTTATAGCAGATTGGTCTCTATTGATTGATTACACACACAGACATCATATTACAGTGTTATAGAGGGGATTTGTCATTGATTGATTTGTTCGCCATATTCTTCTCTTCTTATTCTGCTGTTGAGTCTACAATAATATTGTAATAATTGTTTTTATATGTTTGGCTTAAAGAACTCACAATGCCCATTTATTTTTGACATTAAAGTCTGCACAGATGAAAAATCGAAAATTTGTAAATAATTCCTCGCTTATTTTAAAATCAATTTTATCTGTCATAGTTTACACATGTACTTGTTACGTTTAAAACACAAAAGTTTTAATATAAAGGCGTAAAAAATATTTCCCTAAATTTGCAACAGTTTAATACATTTTTAATATTCAATTAAGGCTAAAGCATGTCTGTCCTGGACATGCAGTCCAGCTGCCAAGATCGCCAGCCCTTGATTGATATATTAGTCTTACATGTACATGTATGAGAGAGGAAACCTGCAGCTTATTACTTCTGAATATCTGTATTTGTGACTAGTCAAAGATACTGTGTTATATCGAAAGTATACCCAGAATAACATGTGCACAGTATACATAGAAGATATGATCAGTATAATAATCCAATACTGCTGACATGGTTCTGAGCTGAGGTTATACAGGGTCATAGCCTGATTGTACCTTTTTTCCACACTGCATCAAAGAGCTTATTATCTGAAACTGTGCACTCTGTAGAACATATCACTCTTAATGGGGATTTATCGGATGAAGTCTTTTGATTTACTGACTTTAAAAAACGGTGGTCTGGTTTTTGTCTGTATGAGAGAATTCTTTTTTAAAACAAGTAATATTGGTAATGTTTCAAACTGAAGCATACAGATATTATCTATTGATATTTTGTTTCCATGTATAAGTCAAGGTCAAATACATCTAGTACTTAAGCTACTACAAATGTACCGGATATACATAAACATGTATTGATATTGCAGTCAATAAAATGTATGGTAATTTTAATAATAAAAAATGTCTTATGAGCCAGAAATGTTATAAATAGCATTAGATGTGCAAGCACAGTGTTATTCTGCCTTCAATATGTATGGTTTGATCTGAATTTTAGCCAATATTTTTTTTTCTTCGTGACTTCTGCATGCAGTGAGGTCATTTGTACATTTGACTTTTGTACCGAAGATAGCGACCAGCTGGTAATTGATTCAAGGTGTTTTCCATCCTATTTTTGAAGAGAGAGCATTAACAGACTGATGCACCTGTACTGACCTGGCCACTGAATAGCCGAGGAATGTAATTAACCTTGTGCTCCTCACAGAGCGAAAAATAGATCTAATTTGTCATTGATCTAATGACTTTTTAAATACAAAATACACACATACAGTTGTATATGTATATATTTTGATAGTGCAATGGCAGTTCATTTGGGAATGAGGTGTATGTTAGTGCACACAGCGTTTTGTGAGTACAGGATTAGGTGGTTGAGTTAACAATTTGCAGTGTCTGGTTGATGCCATGAATGTTACAGATGAGCTATGTTATGACCACTTACAGCAGCATTAAACAGGTGAATGTTTTTATCTAATTTAATACTACGGTAGTAGTTAAAAATAGAAATACATGTATAGTTGCCATGATCACGTAAATTTTATGTTTTACAATCAGTTGTTTCAAAAATATGCTATCTTCCAAAATCTGTAATAATTCTTTTAATTTGAACCCTTTCAAATAGGTACATAATACAAATAGTTAGCAAAGTACACAAGTGCATACTTTCTCTTGCAAATACGCATATTTTCTGGTAAAAATCACAAAATGTCCAGATATCAGACTTCCTCTTGGACTTCTGTTTACAAAAAAATATGGCTTTTTTTTATTAAACGGATGTGACCGAAGAATGCAACATAAAGTAATATTATTATATTAATACAGATTTAGAAAACCATTTCTTGCAAGAATTTAACAATAGTAAAACGGTCATACATGTACATCGCAGTTATTTAATAGGTCAGTCTTATCTAGTCTTCACTAATGCCTCAGCTGTATATCTGATAGAATAAAGATATCAATGACATCATTTATTGTTAGATTAATGTCAGTAATATCCAGTTTGCTAATCTTGTAATGTCATGTAGTTTGCTCTCACCTCTTCAGTTCTAAAAGCAAGATTAATGTATTTTGTAATAATTTCACTTTTTCTATGATAACAGTTTCGGTCAAGTTTTTGTTTTCTTCCATATCTCAAACATTATAAGTACTAATGTCAACCAAACGGGTCAGACGTCTAGCTTCAGCTGTGTATAATACATCAAATGTAAAGATTTTTTCTTAAGCTTGGTACTTAATAGCCTCGAAGTGTTGTTTTAAATTTGTACTGCTCAGATATGGCAGATTGATGCACCATGGGTAAAGATGGATGGAAACCGAACTTGTTTTCTGCAATGTGACATGAAAGGCCCATGGATATCTATTTGAAACTTTAAGGACACTCTGACATGCCACGCTCTGACATGCTACGTCAATTGCTAGCAGATGTTTGATGATATTATAAGCTACAAGTCTTGTCCTGTGATGTAAGCTAAAGGAGGCGTAAACTTTCCTGTACAGTATGTCTGTGGCGATTGTAAAAATACAGAATACATAGAAATCGAGATCTGTACTTATCTTTTATGAGATCACATCTACTAGATGTGTGACTTGAGGGCTGATGAAAGCTATTTTATTTCCGCCACCAGCTGCCTGGTACATTCATCACGTCAGATATGCTTGCAACACACAAAATTAGAAGTATCATGTCTCAGTTCCTGGATCTGATTATTTTATCTTCAGTGGACATGCTCAAGATAAAGTTGTTTACAACTTGCAGTCAATGTTGGTTCCTTTGTGCATTGTCAGATCTCTTCATTGAGAATATTACTGATCTTACAACGAGTTGTTTCATAATGTACCAACAAGCGAAAGCGACTTGGATACGCTATTAAACCACGAGTGGAAGATCAGTGATCTCTAATGGACACGAGTATAGTATTCTATTTCTTGCAAACCCTAAGCAATCAATTTAACTTTAAGCAGATTAAATTAACATTTGCAAATATATACTGTATGGGAGTTGTATGAAGTCAAACAAAATGATATATGTATGCCACACAATGTTGAATGAACGAATCCTCTGTGAAAAATAATAACATAACACGTTAGCCAGGCAGGGAACAATGCACAGTTCACACCAGATCTATTAAGTTACTATGAATTACTATGAATGTCAAACTATAATTATATTGCGTAAAATTGCCTTGTTACTCATAGCATGAATACCTCACTAAAACCATGGATACGAACAGTTCTATATTGATGGCATGCACAGCCGAGCGGAAGCATTTTGTGTCAAAATCTGTGATTTATCCCCTTTAATTTTAAAGCGCTATAGTCACTACATACCTTAATCGACTAATATTTATGGAGCTATAATGAATAGTATTCTCAGAACATGTACCGGTACCTTTGAAACCGTGGAATACTTGTTAATCATTGTGGACCTGTCTAGTTATCATGTGTCAACATAACTGTGTGTTTGGCATCCAGCAGCTGCTGATTATTAATCAATGTGCTCTAGTGGTGTTGTTAAACAAACCAAACTTTATCTTTATCCAATGACTAAATGCTCCCTTAGAGTTAAGGTCCATCTAGAACCTATTGACTGGCAATGACTGTTTTAGACTGGGAGCCAAGTGAGATTTAATTGTTGTCACAGTTCCAAAAGGTTTGAGTTGCCCCAGGTGTAAAGGGACCCTAACTG
>JAUTCZ010044633.1:0-12202 GCA_032273805.1 Melanodrymia brightae | reverse complement strand
TCCCAAACAGCCTTATGTGCTGTATTTAAACCTCAGTAAACCGGAAACCCCTCTAAACCGAACATTTTACTTGGTCCCAAGGGTGTCCGGTTTAAAGGGGTTTCACTGTATATAGTTTACATACATATCTATTGATGTTTAGAATCATATAATAAATATATGAAATTATCTCCAAAAACAATGACAGTGTTTTCTTTACAGCTAACATAAAGTTTATTAGTACCGGTATATCATAGAACTCGCTTTACCACATCTTGACATGATCATCTTTTTTGTATCAAAATGATGAATGATCCTCTGTAATATTCCATACTTATAACCACTCACCTGCCCTGACATTGTGAACATCCAGCTCAGCCCTGTGTGGTCTGGGTTGATGCAGATGTAGACGTAAATCTAACTCGCTGTTCAGTTCCTCACACTGAAAGTACATTATACATGTACTTGCAATAATTTTGCAGTAACATCCAGTAAACAACGTCCTTAGATTCAAGCCTGATTCAGTTCTATGATAAAAAATTCTAGTTATTTGACAGCTCCAAATGCCCTTGGAAACATGTGTTTATGTTTAAAAAACAATTTTGAACAATAACTTTTTGAATGGCACTGATGTGGATTTTTACATAATTAATTCACAAGAATATTGTGAATCATGAAAACTTTAAAAACAAATTGTTTGTATAATAATATAAAAGCTTTGCAATAAATGTTGACTTGACACAGCCAAGGAATCTGTTTACTGCTACGAGTATATTTTTAACAAGGCTATAATAATTTCTGTTGGGTTATTACGACTGATTTAAACTTCTAGTTCAGACAATGCATGACTACAAGTCGAAGAACTATTTTACATTTTAAGAGGATTGTGATGTCAATCCACGCAGTCATATTGTGCAACAAACTTGCAAAACATGTATAAATTATGTTTCCATATATTATCGAAGTTATGAATTAAAAAAAAAGGGAAATCTAGCACAAAAAAAAAGAGTCTAATTCATGAAAAATCATTATAGTAATAAACTTGAATTCTGTAGTATTAAATATAATCTTTACACTGATGTATCATCTACAGGTGTAACTGTGATCAACTTTGGTTGATTTATCATTTATACTTTTTAAGAAAACAATTAATTCAGACTCTAAAAACATTGCATGTTATGAACTTAAAACAACTGTATAATAACACCCCTGTATTTATCTCTCCAACAGTACTTGCACACCATGACAAAGTTTTTATTATAATGGATTTTAATGTTTCTTAATGTGTCCCATAAAACAAACAGCAATGCCAGCCATTTGAACATTAAGAGTTTGCAGAAAAGCCACACATGCATTTCCCACCAGTCAAGACAAACTCACCTTGGCAACTACAACACTGTTAGCACGTTCCATTGCCTCCTCTTCCCATAATTCCAAATGGTTCAGGAAGTTCATTCGCATTCTCAAAAAACAAAACGATTTTATTTACTGATTCATTTGTCATGAATAATTACAACTTGTAAGACACTTGCTCAGAAATACTGTATTTATATCATGCCACTGATTTACTAGTACATATAGCAAACTACAATTTGTTAGTACTTTAATGATATGGTCACAAGGATTTATTGAGGCATTCTGTGGTACAGAAAAAATTAATTATATAAAATATATTATAAAAGTCAATAAAGTACTGGTTAAAAGAATATTTTTACATTAGAAAAAGTTGGTCAAATGTTGGGGAGATGGAAAGGAACACAATAGCCACCTAATCTCCCCCCCCCCCCACCTCCCCCACCCCAACCCTTACTATTACAACATTGGAGATTAGCAGTTAGGTTTATGATCTTGAGCATCTCACTTTAATTTCACATTGATCAACAGGTCTGTTGAGATGTCCACACTCTTGATGTACGAGGGAATCTCCTCATCAGACTCTGCAGGCAATGGGATGTCGACTAGGATCCCATCCATCCCTCCCTTTGTAATCACATAAAACGTTGTCCCTTTTTCAGTTGAAAGAACATCATTGAATGCAGATGGCAATGAATTTGATGACAACTGCAAAGAAACAAACAATACTGTTCACAATGATACAAAAAGCTCCAATCAGGTCCTATGGTACATCCACTAGCTATTATCCGTTCTAGTGGTGGATGTAGGATCTCATATAAAACAATAATTATAATTATGATTACTAGTACTATTATTCAGTGAATTTCATATTTTAGTAAATTAGTTTTCATTACATGTATTCCTTATACAGTTTAAGATCATTTCACTAAAGGTTGAGCGATATAATTGACAAAAATATTTTCTGTGCATTGGTTATACACAATTGTTGTATGGCAAGATATTATTAATTATGTAATAGTATTCTGTAAGCATATAATGATAGTTTATTTTTATTATTATAGTAAGTTGAAATCGAGGCAAATTGCTTGTGGGGGCAGGAGTGGGAGGTGTGAGACATTAGGATATCTATCTCGTTATCTAGGACATAATGCACCGGGTTGTTTTTTCTTTTTTTCTTAGAATATATACCAAATGGGGGTGGGTGTTGGAGATTTTCAGTTTGGGAGGGGGGTGGAGACATGGTTAAACAAAACTATTTTATTTTTATATATTTCTGTATGTTCCATACTTGTTGTTAAAAGGTGTATTGTGAGATTCTGATTTATATAATATCGTACACCTTGACCTTATTACAGTATTCAGGAGCAATAATTGTCACAGTGAAAAAAACATCATATGTTGTCTAATGATTCTTGACATTGACAACACATAATTAATGAGTATTGAACACCTGTCTGAGAGCTTCCATATTGATTAATGTGTGTATTCAATACACAGTCAGCTTCAGCCCTCCACAGGTAGTTTAACCATTCAACATACAGTTAGCGCATATACGGCAAGGCTTGACCAAGCCTTCCTTATTATCAGTCATTTGTTTTAATAATCAGCAGGGGAATAGTAATCCCAGCTTTAATCCATGCTTCTACAGAAGAATTGGAGTGACAGCCATCAAGATATTCAATATGAGACACAACACCTATTAGCTGTGTTCACCTGGCAACAGTATAAACTAATCTGCATATGGCTGGATATGACAGTGACTCCCTATACCAAAAAGATGTCTGTGATGTGTCTGTGATGTGTGATAGACAGGACTAGGTCTCTTTAATACACGGGTGATTACCACACAGACTATTATTGTAAACGTACTTCAACAGACGAAACCAGTCACCCAGTATACCTTGAAGAAATTGAAAAAACAGGTTTGTGTTTCCAAAAATAGCCCACAGGCTGGATAATACAATTAAGAGACTGGCCCAGTGTGGGTATATGGGTTGGATTGATATTTGGTCAAGAATATTACAAGCTTTTTAGCAATCATACACCAATCAATTTGGAAAAGAATTAGAAAATCAAAGCTGTTCAAACCAGCAGTTGGATAAGTATGATGTGAATTCAGGACAAGCTACAGTGACCACTTTATACTGTTGCTTAATAGAGCACGGATAACAGGTAAATTATTATAACTGTTCACCCGTATCGTGGTCGATACATGTCTTGTGTAGTGCAGGATACAGTACAATCATAAACAGGTTAAATACCACACCCTTCTTCTTTTGATAACAAAATTCTTCAGGTAAGACATATTCTCGAAGTTAAACATGTAACGTATTTGTAAAATTATATTTCAAACAGTAAATCATAAAAGTATTACATTGAATTATGAAATCTGTGCAGTGTGCCATGACACAAAAGTACTAACAGCGAATGTCAAACTATGGAACACCTGTTTTACATCGCTTGTAGTTAGTTCACTTTTCAACTGTTATTAAAGCTATTTATTACATGTTAATCATAATGATTACAAGTAATAGTTTATTAATAACATGTAGCGGTACAAGCTTGATCTTAATACAAAGAGAACATTCATGTAGC
Source organism: Melanodrymia brightae (assembly GCA_032273805.1). Taxonomy (NCBI): domain Eukaryota; kingdom Metazoa; phylum Mollusca; class Gastropoda; order Neomphalida; family Peltospiridae; genus Melanodrymia; species Melanodrymia brightae. The sequence continues at coordinate 8,272 of JAUTCZ010044633.1, read as the reverse complement.
CTGCTTCTTTAGAACTACAGTGAAAATACACGTATGTATAATGAGATTATATATAGTAACAATGGAGGATAAAGGTGCCAAACATCTGTTATTAAAATTGTAATCAAAGTTTGTGATATATCTGTCATTGGATACTCTTACGCTTACTAAACTAAATCAAAAGTCAGTGTTAAGTTTAATTTTTCAAAATTTAAAAATATATTCAGATAGAAATGACTTGCTGATATTCAATCCTTTTAATTATTTTTACTAATAAATCAACAATAAATGTACATGTATGTTGGAAGTAATCAAAATGTTGAACCATTTGTATTGTGTTCACCATCAACCATGTTATCATACACACTACACTGCTGTGTTCATTACAGTAATGTTTGAATCTTTGTCAACTACAAACAATATGGGAAAACAATTCTGAAAATACAAGCTGACTGTGTATCATTGAAAATGTAACAGCTTGGGGTGAGATAGGTTTGGGGCGGAGTGGGTCACAAGTTTACAAAAACTGTAAATTCATACCATTTTTTGGTACACTTTTTAAAAAACCATTATTACGACCACTTTATCCATCAATTAATACTGCCTGTTCCTAAACAACAGGTCTAATATTTAGGCTAAGTAAAGAAATACATGTATCTTACATGTACATTCTATTCACCTTACACCCCAATTTTTACTCACCCCAATTTTTACCCAAATATACAATAATGTTGACACATAGTCTAAGAGGAAAAATGCTACCGACAGATCCACGTCAATTTACTGATAAGCAACAAGGGATCTTTTATGTGCACTTTCCCACAGCCTTTGAAGTAACAAATGTGGATCATTATTTGCAGTGGGAAATAACCCAACAGATTGACTGAGGATCGATTCTTCGAACTGAACCAGACACTGTTGCACTAAGCTACCTCCCGCTCTGCTCACAAAAATGAATGAGCCAATGTTGTATTTAATATACTATCTAAACACGAAACATCAGAAAATACCAGAAACACCCTTTTGATAACAATGACATTAATTTCCTCTGTGTGTAACATCATTAATCAATAAATCCTATTTCATGCTGTTAGAAGCAAATATATAAACTGCACTAGAAACTATGTAGGTAATCAACCAAAGTAATCGATGAGTGCACCAAGTAAATTTACTTATCTGTAAAATCTAATGATTATTGGATTAAATAATTATAACAATATCTGCATGAGAGACATAGTTAAATAAAGACTGAAACATTATTGTACATAAAATTTGAACCTTTTGTAGGATATATAATGGCAACAAACATAACATTAGAATAAAACCATTTTACTTTTAGTAAACTTCATGTATGTTTTAACAACACATATCTATCTCACAATTTTCACATGGGCAAACAATGATTAAGCAGAATTCTACACTAAGAATACTTTAACCGATCACAAATCATGTCGGAAACCGAAATCAGATGAATGCAAAACTTAATCCATGTTTTTTTAGCAAACATACATAAATGTAAATGAGTTTCACAATCAGAACAATGTTCGGAAGGGGTCGGTTAGGGGTAAAAGCCATGTTCGGATTGCTTTGTGTTACAATTAGAAGTGGAAGGAGGATGTCAAACAAACCCAATCCTAACTTCGTTTGGATTGTAAAAAAACAGACATTTATGCACAGTGCCTTAAAAGGTACATAGGAATTTGTTAATTCTTTTGTGATTTCCAAGAAGAAAAGGTTAAAAGAAAAAATTATAGTCAGCAGATTAAAATTAGGATACCGTAACTAGAAGCAATCACTTAATAAAAAACTCTATAAAAATACAACTTGTTCCACTCATGTAAATTGTTATGTACAGTCTTGTAATTTCTACACTATACAGTATCTGAACAAAATATATTAAATAATAGAATTAACATAAAAAATATAAATATACATGTACTGTATATCCTTTTACTTAAATTTTGCACCTGCCACCCACAACTACACTTTCAGAACTAATTGCCTGAGTAAAATTGACAATGTATGTACTATTGTATGTTTTGTACAATACATTATTTTTACATTTCATTTTATATTTTAAAAACCATTGACTTTGGAATTAAAAAATGTTTTCAAAGTTTTTTTTTACATCTGCAAATTGAGTTAATAACCATATACATTGCTGATTTATGTATAATTAAAGTTTAACCGCCTGCAAATTGGGGACATAAAAGTTAGCCATCTGTAAATGCGATAGTTAAACTTCTCTAATTTTGAAAATTACAAGTGTTTGAACTTCGCCTTCTGCAAATAGGATAGTCTAACATCCTCTACATTTTGAATACTTTCTCTACAGTAAACAATCCATGCATGGTTAATATCTTTCATCTAATGACTGATAAGTGTTAAGTGAACGTAAACTGCAACTAATTGTATCCCTGAGTATATCCAATATCATTGATAATTAAAGATGTTTTCATTGATTTTTCTTCAGAGACGATCTGTGTGCTGACCTAATGATATATCTGCAAACACTAGAGACTCAAATCATGCAACGTTGTTCAACAGTTTCCAGTTGTTAATCATGAGCCGGTGCAAAGACTGAAGTAAAGTTACAATCAAAATGTCTTCATTTGACCAACTGTCCATCAATTTAGAGCACGATATTGATGAACAATACCAGTACCAACCTGGTGAAATATTGCGTGGACACATCTATCTGACAACCGTACGACCAGCATTCGTGCGCACAATCCACATCACAATAGTTGGTGAAGGCTCCGTAGGATGGGAGGATGAGACCAAGCTGGAGACATTCACTGCAGAGGAGAGCTACATTAACGCCTCGAAGGCAATCCTTGATACCAAGGACAAAAAACCTCTCAGCATTGACAGAGGTAGACATGAGTTTGCTTTTGAATATCAACTACCCGAAAACCTACCTTCATCTTACATTGGCAAGTTTGGAAGTGTTACGTATCTGATGAAGGCCACTGTTCATGGAAACAAAACCATCGATCATGCAATAACAAGTGAACCGTTTTTAATCCTCAGACAAAGTGTGTTACCAAATAATGTGAACAATCCACTGACACTGGAAAATGAAAAACGTTTGTGGTCCACGTGTTCGTTTGGAAAGATGTCAATCAAAGTGAATGTCAACAAACAGGGTGGAGTACCAGGAGAAGACCTTTTCATTCAAGCAGAAATCAAAAACAAGACTAAAAGAACAATAACTGCAATTCAAGGTGCCATTGTGATGGAGAGCAGGTATCATGCTAGAAACCGCTCAACGTCATTCCGGCAAACGGTTAACAAGAAGCGGGATGAAGTGGATGTTGGTTACAATGAAGCCAGACGTTGGTCGTACGTTCGACTCGCAGTTCCGCCATACATCCCAGAATCTAAGCTCGAGTTCTGTGATATCATAGATCTTTCATACATGTTTCAGTTTCGTGTTGAACTAACTGGAGGGACTGAAATCATTCTTCAAGCACCATTACTAATAGGAGCTATGCCAGCCGGACTTGAATTCCCCGATTCCAAAGAGAAAGGAAGCAAGATCAACAGCCAGTGGACTATACGAACCAGAGGCATGGTGTATGAAGATGATGGTGTTGTGCATCTACCAAACCATGATGATCATGATGCTTATGGGGAATGGAATGCTGGCGTTCCCGAGCTCAGACCGGATTATTCTGTTGTGAAAAATCCACTATTCCGAAAGGAATCCTTCATCACAACTGTTGGCCAACAAAAAATGCATGCATCAACTGATTCAGTAGAAATTATGGAAAATACTAGATTGTGAGACTGGTCTGAATTAGGTCATTAAAATCCATTCCATGACGTTTAACATTGCCAGTGGTGAGAAATATATTGTTTATAGATCTCTGATTCAACTGCCATATGTAAACATTAAATGTCTTATTTAGTACAAAACAGCAACCGATGAGCACCATATTGTGAGACTGGTCTGAATTAAGTCATTAAAATCCATTCCATGACATTTAGAATAGTTTAATGTTGCCAGTGGTGAGACAAGATATTGTTTGTAGATCTATGATTCAATTGCCATATATAAACATTAATGTCTTATTTAGTACAAAACAGCAACCAATGAGCACAAATTAAAGAGCATCAGTCACCGATTTTGGCACTAAATGTTTTCATTCTGTTGCACTTGCAGACAATAGCACTGACTTTAGAAGTGTTTGAACTATTCACTTCTGTGTTTTGTCAATGTATTCGTATGATGTGTAACAAGCAATTTTATGTAATATAATGATATTTTGATATTTCTGTTAATATTTAGAATCATATAATAAATGTATGCAATATATTAATTTTCTCTTCTGTTAATATATAGAGTTTAGTTGCTTAAAACTCTTTACATCATCATCGTGCCAAAATGGTGATGATGGTCTTGAAATACAATTATTTGTGTCACATTTTTACTAGCACAGTGATAACATAATAATGCCATTTATTGTATTAACTACTAATATATACATGTATACAGAAACAATATCTTATTTTAGCTTAATAAGAAAAATTAAAATATTTATTACAATGTTTCGTATTCATATTCATTTGCAAATTCCAGTGACTTGAGATCTTTGCCTGGCACCCATGTTCCTATAGTACAAACTTATTTATATTATCTACGGTTTGAACAAAACCATATACTGATACATATAATAAGTAGAATATCATTATAAATATTCATATCATAATAACACTTGGAACATTAGAATATTAGGCTCTTGTGTTACATGTATGTATAACTTAATACTAGTTAGTATTTAGTATGATCAAAATATTCATGAAATATTCATTAATTCTGGCATGGCCACAAGGTCACGGTTTTACAAAAGTAAAAAGACTGAAAAATATACATACAGTTACTAGCTCGGGTTAAAAGTAGATGATATTGAAGGTTTTAAATAAGTCATGAATGTTGAATAACCAAAGATAGGCCTTTACAGACAATGTACCAAAAATAAAAAGTGTTATATAAATACTAAACTCAAGAGGACATTATCACTATTATTATAACGCTTCACAGTTGACTATAATCGATCATGACTGATGCAATATCCTATTTCGATCTCATAACCTTATAATTATTAGTTTGGTAAAAACAACAAACTTGACAACAAAAAGGGTGATACAGGTTTGAATACGTTGTGATTTGTCATTTATAACTTAAAACTGATATACATACAGACATACTATGCATAACTAATATTATGACAAATGACATCCATGGCACAATATTCATCATAAATAAAATCAAATATGCTAAATAATATTATCTCTCTTGAAATGGTGCTAGGCAATTAATCAATTTCCTCATTACAATTAAAGTGCCAATATTAAGAAAAATATCAAAGGTGTTATAAATTGTACACTATTGAAAAAAAGAAAAGAAAAAGGCAGGTGATTCGGAACTTGCCTAACACATTCTCGGCATGTATGGAGATGTGTGGTGACCTCTTACCTTTAAGGCTTTACTGGTGAAGACTGTAGAACATAGGTAATTATATTTCCTTGAAACAGCTAGGATTAAATTGATTTTATGAAGAAAACTGAGAAATTCTTCACACAGGGAAGTTAGATCAAATTAGTTATTTGACATGGTAAGCATGGTTAATCAAGATAATGCAAACCATAGTTTAATGTTACAATAGCCTTGATATGATCATGCATGCTCAAAGGATTACAGTAATTTTGTTAAGCTAATTTACCAAGTTACTCCAGCCTTGCGTTCAATAGCGTGAGCATTCTGCTACTGACACAAACAATTTGACTGATACCGATCGTGTACTATCATATCGCGTTCATTTATATTAGATGCAAACATCGGTGTCAAAACATTTTGTGTCGGTAGCAGAACGCTCGCGCTATTGAATGCAAGGCAGGTTACTTTTAGGTTTTTATATGTACGTATATAATATATAACAGCTTGATTTATGCTATATAAATTGTATGTTATTTCTCTTAGGAATATATCACCATACTAATGCTTGTCAATAATTGTTCAAACACTGACTACATGGCTCAGACAGAACCAGATTTTGCTATAGCTTTTTTTCACAAAAATATTTTTAAAAAGCTAACTTTGGCCAATTACTAAATCCTTTAGCCAAACATATTCAAAATGAGCCATTGGCCAATTTGGCTACCTTACAGGGTGAGCCCTGGATTAGTTCAGATGCGTAACAGGTGATATATTTTAATTCATTTGAGGTCCACACACTTGAGTAAACCTACGTAAATAATACTTTAAAAAAAATCTGTGCTGTCATTCTAGCTGCAAATTCTGACATGCTCGTTTCTCCTTTGCTGTCTGAGCAAATATTGAATGTACACTTGACTTGTAATGATAGTACAAACAATTTACTTATTCTTACATACAACTTGCATATCTCACAGGAACTGAAATCCTTTGTACTATTACCATCAGATATTTCATTTAGTTTTTATCTGAACACACACGCACGCACACAGACACACACAGACAGACACAGACAGACACAGACAGACAGACAGACAGACAGACAGACAGACAGACAGACAGACAGACAGACAGACACACACACTTAATTGATGACATTGTAAGATACAATTGAAGTATCCAATATTTGTGTATAAGTCTATAACTATACCACTGCTTAAACCCAAATACATGAATATTTTCAACATTCCTCTATATACTACCCAATTCAGATTTGAGTTGATGTCCATGTGTACAAAATCATGAAATGATGCATTAAGAACTCTGAAATTAGTATCAACACAATTTTTCAGTACTATAAACCAGAGGAAAAAATGAGTGTATAAAAATTGTGTTATTTGCACCAACCTCAAGTTGTGAAATTTATATGCACACATTATTTTCAGGTTAGAGTATGCTTACAATAAGACTAAATGTATGTTTCAATTTGTTTTATAAGCTATAGTAAACCAATAACTCTGTGTGTGGTATCATTCGTGATTAGTAAAATACTATTTACTAAGGAGCGCAACTTCAATGGATAGCTACTAAATGTTTATTGTTTTGGCTAACAAAGGGTGTTACGGTAATGGTTAATAACTGAAGTCGAGAGCTGTGTTTATGTGACAAGCAAGGCAGATTACATGTATCTGTATACTAAGTACCCGAGACAATGTCAAGTAAGGAAAACAAAGTTTTTGCAGATACTGTAGCTTCGTAACAGCTAAACTTTTAGGGAGGTATGTTTTGCCCGACTGATATTGGCAAAATTGGCCAGTTATAGTTTTGCATACAAACTGTCATTCACGAAATTTAAACAGTGCAAATGCACTAAGGAGCATAATCGTAAACAAAAATAACATGTCACAATATTTATTCAGTTTACTACACATAAATAGGCTAGGAACATTTCTGTGTCACCAATAATGAATTCATCTCTCCCTTCCTCTGGTGTTTGCTAAAGTTGTCGTGGGTGGTGAATGCGCATGGGGGTGTTTGTGTGGTAACTAGGAAAGACAATAAACATGACACCGCAGATAGTATGACAGTTAGAGCAATCAGTTGAAGTCAAATGACCAACTATAAATATCTGGTATCCTATCACCACGGCTATGTATTGTAGAACCAATAACTTAAATGTTAGAGTCTCGAATAAAAGTCACAAACAGGTTCTGTCAGCTGGTGCACACAATTCAATATGAGGCTATTAAATATACATCTCTGTATATCAAGAGTAAATGTCGTCTCGACATTTGATTAAGTTTTAACAATTCATGAGTATAACATGAGATGCAGAGATTATGATAAATAAATAAAACATGCTTGAACTTTCTGTTAATTAGAATAGACATCAAGAAGTTTCAGTAATGGATTTAATTAAAAACTATAATTTAGTGATGTAACTGATATTATTATAAGTAAATGGTTAGTTAATATCAATTTGATGGGTTACTAGTACATGTAATATTAAAATTATGCAAAGACCCACTTAGTTAGACATAGAATGCGCATCTTTTAAGTTTATTAATAAATTATTCAGGAGGCAATAAAGGCTTAAGAAACTGTTAACTTTATGTTCAAGACTGGAATATTAACACTTGATTAACCTAGTTTTGACATCGATTGACAATAAGTTGCAGGCTATAAAATGTAGGTTATAGTTATAGAGGTACACTCAAGCTGTAACAATAGTTAACGTGTTCATTGGTCAGTCGTGCATTTCTGTGAAGATCACCATTTAACCTTCTGACTACCGACGTCGACTTAAGTCGACAACGTCAAACTTTGCTCTGAATACCGATGTCGACTTAAGTC
>JAUTCZ010044622.1:0-12205 GCA_032273805.1 Melanodrymia brightae | reverse complement strand
AGCAATTTTACGTAATATGACATTTTGACATTTCTGTTGTTGTTTGTAGTCATATAATAAATGTATGCAATTATGTAGATAAACAAGGGCAGTGTTTTCGCTTCTGATTATAAGCAAATTAAATTTTTTGCATCTCTTTGTCACATGACCCCATTTTCCCGCCAAAATGGTGAGCGATTGTCTTTAAAATGAAAAACAAAAATGCTGTTTTTTTTTGTGTCAATTGACTTTGGATTATTTTGACCTGTCATCCTTTATTTTCATAGGTGGCACCATCAGTCAAAGCTCACAGGACTGTCAGTTGAATGGTATATTGTCAACCACACGTGGCCTTGGTAATCATGGTGACCCGAGTCTGAAACGGTGTATGTTAGTGGAGCCATCCACATTGTGTGTTCCCATTGACGAGTATGCTCAGTTTCTGGTGCTGGCTAGCCATGGCGTCTGGGAGGTGTTTTCTGTACAGGAAGTGACCTCGCTTCTGTTGAAGGTAGGCATTTTGATTTTTTTTTTAATAATAATTTAGCATATAAGTTTAAAACACTAACATATAATTACAAAGCAATATGTTTTAATAATTTTTCCAAAAAGTCTGGAAAAGAAATTAATATCATTCTTTGTAATCACGATTCATGTAAATCATTATTCTTACAATTGCTGAACATGAACATTCTATTGGTTATGCAAAAAATAAACCTACTGAGTTGATTATATTCGATGCAGCATTGATTACACCATTCTTATACATCAACAATTTGGCCCCCCTGACTATATCACAAAAGTGGTAAATTGGAGTAAATATGTTTGAATTACATGTACAACCAAAATAGTACTCTTCCATGAACTATATAACATACTTGTTTATTTATAAAGCATTTGCACCAGAAAAGAAAGGTAAATTTGTAGATCTATACATGTATATTGTTCTTGCCATTTCCTTCTATTTTATGTGTCTCTATTTTGTAGATAATTATAGTTTCAGTGTTAGTAGTTGTTTTTATCTTTCAAAGAAAACTTGAAAGCATTTATTCTCTCTGATTTTTGTTTTAAGGGAAATAATGCATTAAAATTAAATTTCCCATGTTACAGTGTTATTATTTCTTAGATGTAGTTCCACGTTTTGTAAATTCCATTATATTAATTCATTATAATTATTGAATATTTCTAAATACTTATATTGTATTAAATCTACTTTATAGTACTTTAGTATATTGATTTAGATTGTGGGCCATATAATTATGTGGGCCACAATATATTAGAATGAAAATTCAAGATAAAATCCTAATATCTTTATATGATGGATTATCTGCCCCTGATTATTACCTTGGGGAAATGAGTGAGGTGTATAGGAGAAATATTCTAATTGGCTATTCGCTTTCATTTAATTCCTCAAAGTATATTAGCCAATGAAAGCATTGTTCTATGCATGTCTGTCACTTCGTAATCTATTAACTATTGTTTACTTCTCGTTGAAATGAGGATTTCAAAATTTTCCTCTTTTTTTATGTTAGTTTCAGCATGTACCTTTTCTTCTTCTTTTTTCTTCTTTTTCTTCTTCTTGTTCTTCTTCTTTCTGTTCACTCTAATCATGACTATAGAGTCCAAATGAGGGTGCGTTTTCAACTTAAACAATTCTTTATAAGTATTATCTGAGACAGCACCACATTCTCATCCACCAGGATTAGTACAGTGTATTTGCGTGAGACTCTAGAGTGAACACAAGTGTAAGTGAATGAGAGGTTTACTCCCATCTTTCTCATGATAACAGAAGAGAAAAACACTGGGAGTAAAACTCAAAATGGCATCATGTGGATGATCCAAGCAATCATAGATAAATTGTATTTAATTTGCTGGCAATAAATAAATAAATACATTACTTTTACTTTCCAAAATTAACTGCTGGATTTTACCCCGTTGTCCGGTTTGCTTGACAATTAGCACAAACGTGAGATCTGGATTATGGTTGGACGGACAACATCGATTCATTTCATTGTTATTCCAATTATAGCACAAAAATATAAATAAGTCGAACCCTCACAGTCATTAAGCCCAACCTTGTCATTTGTTTTGTAAGAAAACCATGATAAAAAATTTTAATCTTTGAACTCTTCCACAGTTGCCATGGTGACCTCATCATGGAAGCATATAAAAATATTTACCTGACAGTTTTCTTTGTGTGTACATTGAAGTAAAGAATAGTTTGTTTACGTCTTTGATTGCTGGATGTCAGACCACACACATACACACACACACACACATATATATATATATATATATATATACATGTATATTCTTATTCTGTTTTTGTTTCTTTAAGTGTGTATTGTTTGGTTATTGTTACACTGTGGTGTGGGATTCTACTACATGTATGTTGTATTTATATTGTTCGTCACAATGTTACAAACATCTTTACAAAGGTTATAGCCTCACACCATGATGTTACAGTTCCCAGAGTTTATACTATTTCAATATTGTGTGACGTAATGCTAGGTTTAGAGAAACTGGCCGTAGATGATAGTGCTATTGGTTTGTTTCTTCTCTTCTAGTTGATTTTTCCCATTGTTTACATAGTATAGCGCATTGTAATAAATAGTCATAGAACTTATCGTTTCCGCGATTTTGCTCATTTTATACAATTGAAAACACTCATTGTAATATAACATGTTCCTCACAGGAACTCATTTAGTATTTTACTACGATGACATTTTTAAAAAGTGTTAAAATATATTTTTAATATTGGAATGTTTTAAATTTTAGTGCAAATATATCATAGAACACTTTATTTATATTTATATGATTTATTTTTGTGTTGCTATTCCTATTGTATGGACACACAGTGTTGTCAATGTTCAGGTGTAGTACCGGGTACATGAATAGAACCTACAGGAGTAAGAGTGCAAATGCAATAAATGTGTGATTTTTAAACTTTGAAACTTGTGTTAAATTAACTGAAACATTCAGGACATACTGTGAAATGTATAATCAGGCATTTACTTCCCGTGGCAGATCATCATGCATTGTAAATATGTAGAGTACAATTAAAAATAACGTTCTAACAAGAACACTGGGCTAGATAACAAGTATTGTATTGTATTTTCACCCGGTTTTAATACAAGTACAATTTGAAACACAATCATGTAACATTACTGTATATCGGTATATATAATTATTATATATATATAATATAATTATATATATATACATGTACTACCATGAATGATAAAATATAGGCCTACTATATGTTGCCTATATTATTTTGCTTATTGAATCAATATAAAAGTGCATTTCTTAAACTGATTATTTCTAAAAACAAATAAGGAGATAGTTATTTAACATGTGAACATGGTATTTTTGTGGATATAGACAATAGAACAGCAATTAAAAATTGTATAATATATTAATTTAGTAATGATTTATTTTGTAATTGTAGATTAAACTTATTTCATAATAACAGGTTAATACATTACATAATAGACCTGACCTTTTATTTAATATAAAACATATTTTCAATGTTTTTCATTTTAGTTGCTGCCCTGTCACCATATCCCAGCCCCAAGCTGTGTGTCTGGATCCCTGCAGCCCCTCCTCTACCTTTCTGCACAAAGTGAACTAGATGACGGGAAAGTAGCATTATCAAGCATGGACACAGCACGCTCTAGTAATAACAATAGCCAATACAGGTACACTGATGACAAGCCGACATCTACCCGAAGCCAAAAGGAAACGCTGACATCTTCTCGAAGCGAAAAAGGAATGCTGACAATCGAGGCCGATTTGAAGACCGAGATCGGCAGCCATGTTGACGATGACGACATTCAGGACGAGAGCGAGATCAACGCTGACGATAACCATGTGTCCATCCCCATTCACTCGGATTTCTGCAGATATAAGCCAAAGACACAGAAAGAGATACAGTGCGATTTGGCCAGATCTATGTCTGAACATCTCGTGCAGGCCGCGTTGTTGGCGGGGGCACGTGACAACATCACAGCCATGGTGATGCTGTTCCCAGGCAGTGGCGTCTGACAATAACAACAGGGGCACGTGACAACATCACAGCCATGGTGATGCTGTTCCCAGGCAGTGATGTCTGATAATAACAATGACAGAGACAGATCTAGGGTCCCCACCCCCTAAATTGTGGAGTTATTTTATTATTTATAAATTTTCAATTTTAACGTTGGTTTTGAAATTTCTCTTACTAGCTGCTTCTTTGAGGCCCCCACTAAATGGATTTTCTGGATCCACCACTGAATGATTATGCTGTAATACTTCTTATTGTAGTCTAATTATATTCTTCGTTTGGAGCGTGTCAAGTTTTATGTTAGTCTGGCAGTGAAACTTAGGTGTAACCTATTGCGACAAACTCAGGAATAGTCCGTTACTCAGTGTATATATAATAATGCTTAATATATTGAATATTCTTTTCCAGAATATGCACATCATGTATATATTTCTCTCTATTCTTTCTACACTTTGCATTGTCTACAAGTTTGGACTGCCGCAATTACTGAAATATACATTTTGACACCAAATAACCGACGTATTTTTTCATGATGGGGTGTCGTTAAATTTTACTTCCATTTCATTTCCATTGTCGAAAAATTGATTTATGCCAGTATTTTAGTAAATATGTGTGATGTCAACAGATTGTTTTCAAGATCTGTGTGTTTAATAAACCAATGACCATTGTGATCCATTATTGTCTTTGCTTATAAATATAAAAATTGAATGTCACCATTACTGAAAAATTGCATTTTTGTCTGTGGGAAAGTGCACATAAAAGATACCTTGCTGTTATTCAGTAAGAGTAGCCCATGTGGCAGCAGCAGGTTTCCTCTGTGACGATATAAGTTATCACCATGAGTTTCAGTGGTGTCGTTAACAAACTATCTTTATACAGATTCATCAAATCACAATAAATATTACAAGCCCAAGGACATTTCTTCGATGAAGATTTAAATTGCAATTTTCAGTAACGAATGTTATCTTAGCAGTGTTCATGAGCACTGCAGCTTATGTATCAATTCGCTCCAGACAAAAACAATGGTGTCATGAATGTGTACGTATGTTACTGAAACATTCTATGCAATAATTAAAGATACATTATAAATAAAATATTACACTCCTTTGTTTAATACCATTTTTATGAACTCATAAATTACAAAATGGTATATAGCGTGCTTTCACTTGCTAGATATAATTTTTTAATGTACTGGACTGGTTCATATAAAATAGTATTAAACTGAAAGTTGTGCTCATGTCGAAGATGACTAGTGTGAAATCTTCAAGAAGAACCATCGAATGCCATACATCAAATATACGCAAAGTACGTTTGATAAAGATGTCAGCAAACTGGAATGTGATAGTACATCACACGTATTTAGCATTGGAAAAGAACATTGATTCTGCTTTGGGTGCGATTCATGAGTACTCTAAATACATGCCATCAACTTTGTCGTAATGTCATTTCAACTTCCTTGTGCAGACATGCAATAGATTTTGATTAAGTATCTAAACAACTTTTTCTAAAGGCTATAATTAAAAACACACAAGACAAAACATTTAATCATGTCAATTTTATTTGCAGGCTGAATGAAAAAAAGTCCTGACAATATAAATATAATGCAATCTTTTCTGCACAATATCTTATTAAAACGTGCTCGACACAAAAAGTCTTAAATGATGTACAAACTTAACGAGTCACAGGCAATGTTTACTTCCGCACCTGTGAAGACCCATTTTGTACCAGCCTCGCTCACCATGAAACATCTACCCTCACAAAACATACAAATCTCATATATCAGGACATAACAAGTGCACAAGTGCTGTATTACTTACTTTAAAGCTGTTCAGATTAAGGATGGACTAGAAATAAACGGGGTTATTTACCAGATAATGTTTCTCATACAGAACCAATTGGGTTGAAGAGATTTAATAAATTAAAAACCTAATAGTTTAAGAAACTTAGTTGATCTGTAAAAACAGTTTAATCGCCCTCCATTTCAACCAGTGGTCCATGACTGTTACATCATAGGCTGTGGTATGTGATATACTGTATGTAGGGAAGTACATATATAAAAGTTCCCTTGCTTTAAAATAGTATCCTATGTGGCAATAGTTGGCTTCTGAGACTGTTCAAATCACTGTAGATTCGATATAGAGTAGCCAGTGATCTATTAATCAATGTTCCCCAGTGGTGTTGTTAAACAAACTTTATCTTTTATCGATTACAGAACTTAATCTGGCACTTCACACACAATTGCATTCTCTTACCGAAAAAATTCTCCAACATTCGACCATCGAAAAAAAAGCCAAAGATGTGACACAGAAAAGATAAAAACTATTCCCTGCACTATTTTCAGGCAAACTAAAATAGTACAAAACTACATCTGGAATGTTCTTCTAAAATAAATGATTATGCCAAATATTGATTTTTAGTCTATAAGTAAAGGGGAGAACATTTCATAATATTTTTGGCATCACATACCAGTGGTTTTGTCATGTTTCTGATGAAAACAACCACTGCAGACATAGAAATGTTTGGCAGTACATGTACATGTACAGCTGACTGAATTTGGCTTAATACTGTATTTAATATTGAACCCATGTACTACATAGAGAATAATATATGAGTGGCCGTTGTAGATGTTTTGAAACATTGAATTGTAAGATAAATAGTCTCTAACGGACACGAGTGTAGTATTTATTGTCTTACATTGCTTCTAAAAAAAATAATTTTTAAATATATTCTTAAAATGCAAATGGTCATGCTTCAGAGATGACATCACATAACAGTCACACAGCCAGGTTGCACCTTCGACAGATTCAGACAAGACTTGAGAAATTAACTTGTGATATGCAGACATGATGATCTTACAGAACATGTATCATGAGACAAATTTGTTTACAAAGGTGTCAGATATAATCACTATCTAAATAATAGTATTATACTCATTGTGACATGCATTAACCAGACAAAATGAGACCTATTACTAAATTGTCCTATAATTTTGACTGATGAAAATATACAATACCATTAATTTTATGAAGAAGTTACTGTAATTAATTTGTTCATCTTAATTTTAGTTTTTACAACTTTTTATACATCATAGTGATAAACTAATAATTAAGATGTGTTTGTATTTCTACAATATTAAAATATATTGACATACTAATTATTATATATTTGTATACAATACAATACACACATTGGTTGAAACTGGTTTTGATAAAAGGTAGTTTCAAGATGTTTTATGAAGCCTAGATGATTTCTTATTTTAAAAATGTGTCCAATAAAAGGTATTTTTATGTTTGTATTTCTTCGAATTATAATTGAATCTTTAAAATATTTTTTACGAAAAAAAAATCCAAATGTAAATATTTTAAAGCACCAAAACATTTTCTGCAAATTCAAGAACTTTCAAAACAATTCCATGCAATTTAAAGACTGCCATACACTCTATAATTAGACAAAATGATTAAATGTTGATAAATGGTCTCAGAAGCCCACTTTTTATATGCACTTGCCCACACAGGATACCACATACCATACCACAGCCTTTGTTGTATCAGTCATGTCCCATTGGTTGAAGGTAATTAATTAGACAGCCTCTTTTTGTAATATAATTAAAAATGTTATAGTCATCATAGTAGTATATCTTAGTTTTAAAAAATACCAAATATAATGACATCCGAAATTATGATCTCTAATTAGTTTTCTGGTTTGACTTGACATTTTACTCCAGTGTAAAATTTTGAATGTGTTAATTAGAAAAACACACAATCAGCTTCAAAAGACACAAATAGTTATATTGTTCAGAAAACACTTCTATTAATATAATGTATGATATATGACAATGTTTGATAAAACTGAGATTTGTAAATTGGTTTTACCTAAGTTGCTCAATCACTTTTGAGAAGACAAATAATGCTTCGATCTCAATAAAGACTGCAGCGATCTCAATGTATTATGACAGAACTAGTGACTATGGAGAGAAAAAGATACAAACTTGTTACATAACATGATATGTTTTCTGAATGAAGATGCAAGGCGGATACCCTGTAGTCTGTTGCCATGTCAACTCATTCAACTGTTCAACAATGAGAATTATGGTTTTATGCATTTAGCAGCTTCCAAGCAATAATCTAACATATTTGATTATTACATCAAGTTTTAAAAACCAATTACCTCCCTTAGACAAGAAAATAAATCAGTTACTGGCATTATATCCCTTCAATAATCCAGATTACTTTTTGTTATAATATATATATTTTGTTACATATATATTTGCCATTTTATTCGCTTTGATGTAAGCTGCCAAAAATATATATAATAAATTGCCATTGTATGAAGTGTTCCTTGCACAATGTTCTAACAAATGACCAGGGTTCGAAATAAGCAGTATCCCAGGGATACCACTTTCTAAATCTGGATACCAGATTCTAAAAACCAGTATCCCATTGGGATACCACTTTTTAAAAAGAATAAAATTTACTTTGTAGATTTACAGAATTTACTTGACTATAGTAGCAGACGTAACATTTCAACCACTTATACATCGTAGCTGTGTACCCATGATAGAATTAAAAACATCTCGGCTGATTTTAATATCCGAAATCTTTTTTTTTTAAATATAAATTTGGATACCAGATATTGAGTTTGGATACCAGATTTTAAATGCTAGTATCCAACATGGATACCTTGAATTGTTTTGTATTTCGAACCCTGAATGACAATTATTGAACTTTTAAAAATATATATAATGCAACTGCATGTATTAGCTATTTGTAATTAAAACTGCATTAGATAAATATTGTTTACTATGAAGAAAGCAAAGTATGAATAATTATGTTTGCAGTATTTCATTCACGATTGATTTCATCATCGGCTAGGAAGCTGCCAAATCAATGAGGTGATGACAAGTTGAAAAAAAAAAACCAACAAAAAGCAAAAGAAATGATTGAAACAGCCGACTGAACACAGCACGGATTCAGTGACTTCCCCTGAGGCAATAAAATAAATGTTCAAATAATAGACAACTATATACAGTTTGGTTGAAAACCGACTCCGTAACAGAGCTCGGTGTTCTTGACTATGGTTCACGAAATGTTTATACAACAGAGCGCAGCACCCTAATGAATATAATGTTTATCAAGGAATACATTCCCACAATTTGTCATCGGTGCTCGACAAAACTCTTCACAAAAACATTTTTATTTTGTCGAGTTAACAATGTGGGTACAGATGAAAAACGTTATTTCCATATTGTGAACACTTTTTGTTAAAACGGGTTTGTCACATCTTTGATACTGGCACAAAAATGGTCGATTTTGGTTTAAGTTAATTACACAACATTTTGTTGCACATAATCCTGTCATGCTTTGCTCGTCTAGTGAAGCTCTTCACGGTTTACACACACACGTTGCTCACAACAGACACGGTGGCGTCCACACCGAGCCACATCATCAACCGTCGTTACATCGTCACAACCTTTTCTGTCAGAGATTTTGGAACACATCCCAACTTTGTGTGTGCTCTAACATCTGGAAACGTGGTACCAACCATTCTCCAATAAATGTTCTGTAACATCAAGGAAATGCTGTACCAACATTCTCCAATAAATGCTCTGTAACATCTAGGAAATGCTGTACCAACCATTATCCAATAAATGCTCTGTAACATCTAGGAAATGCTGTACCAACCATTCTCCAATAAATGCTCTGTAACATCTGGAAATGCTGTACCAACCATTCTCCAATAAACACAAAATCTGTTCTTCCCTCACCCAAAGCTTGGCCGAGTGTGTGAATGCCCATGTTGAGGTATTGTGTGATGTGCTGTATGAAGCATCTCGAATGCTCACCGAAATAACACTTCATCGACATCAACGTTACACGGTCTTCACAATTATCGAAATGGGGCCAAGCATAATTGACTGCTCGGGGCATGTCAAACTTTTGTTAAATAAGAAATATAGCCAGCAGCACTTCAATCTAACTTCTCTACTTTAGCTACGATCTTGTCTTGCCACATGGGCAGTACAGCACTATCCTCGGTGATTTCCTCGAACACAGCGCCCTCGCCAAATTCGTCACTGTCTCGCTTGAAGAAGTATCTGAAAAATGATTTAAAAAGTTTATATCAAACTGCAAACAGAAAACATGAACATGCAGAAATATTGACTAAATTACTGATGCATGGGTGTTAACAAAAGGGAATTTGTGTGACTAAAAATTCATTATAATTTAAAGTTTAGATCCTCTATTTACAGTGTACACATAAAATTACATTACATAAAAAAAAAATTTTAAATTTGAATTTCTTTCACGACTGAATTCAGTCTCCTGACAGTTAACACCCAAATATATAGATTGTTAAGATGGTTCTTTCGGAATTAAAGCAACAATGCGCTGAATAATAGTCAAATAACGATAGTGTTAAACGTCCAACTCACTTGAGACTTCCTCTCTTGGTAATCAATGTTTTGAACATGCCCAGGGTCACGGTACGACCCACGATAATATGGCGGTACGGGATTGGTTCTTGTCCGAAATATATGCCGACAATTGTCTGGTTGCCGTCGCTGGCTGTAGACGATGCTGTCGTGTTCAGAGAGGTAGTGTTCGATGCGACGCCAGTTGAAGGTTTCTTACTAATCTTCGACCGACTGAAATACAAAACACAAAGGTTACAACCAGTTTTAGATTCGTGAAACATTCTCATTCTTCACAAAACGGACATTAGATTGATTTACTATGTTCACATTTCTCCTAAAAAAATAATGCAATAAATATGGTAATCAAGAATAATATCGGTTGTTGAAAATCCAAAATATCTTTTTTTCCAATACAGACTACCCACACCATTTCACCACTCTGCAATGTCCATTGAACCCTCCATACATAAATCTGTCCGCAAATGTTATAATGTGCATCACATTTTTGAAGTATTCAATGTACATCATATAGATTTTGATCTTTTTATACATTTGAGAAATTGAAACAATGGTCAGGAATTAATAATATTTCGAAACGATTTGCCCATATCCCAAGTTGCCATCAGACAATTGAAATGTTATAGCAAAATTAAATACTGGAAAACGGGTAATATTCATGGCTGTAAATTTTCGCGATTTGCAAAACATAATTGTGGTCTTTTTAATGGTTATAATTGCTGGTAGTTATTTGTAAGATTGTCGTTTTCGCGGTTAAATGACAAATGGGCAAATATTATTCATTTTACAGTATATGGAATAGATAAACAAATAATGTCCTAAATGCAATTTAATATAATATACTATTCTTTATTCAATATCACCATTTTAAAAAATCCCATTTTGTAATTAAACAGTTACCCCCCTTTGACATTAAGTAAGAATGCGTATTATTTTGAGAAGATGTAAAATGGACGTACTCGAAAGTCTGGCTCCCGGTTGACATGTCGAGGTCACTGGGTATGGTTCGAGCAGACGGCATCGTGCGCATCTGTGATGAACTCAGCGTTGTGGTTGGTGGTTTACTTTTCTCACGGCTTGAAACGCCTGCAAACGATCTGAGAAACGGAGCGATATACGTTAATACACATCAACACAGTATGACTATAATTAGGAATAGAAATATTGATCAGCAACATGTTGATAAAAAGAGATTTTGTTTTGTTTAATGACACCAATGAAACACATTGATTATTAATCAGCAGTTATTGGATGTCAATAACACGTTATATTGACACTTGGTCACAGAGGAAACCTGCTGCAGCCACATAGGCTTACTCTTCATGGGATCTTTTATGTGCACTTTCCCACAGACAGGATAGCACACACTACACCCTTTGATGGACCAGTCATGGATCACTGGTTGAAATGGGAAATATCTCAACAGGTCCAATACTGAGGAAGATCGATCTGTCGACCCATCGAACCTCGGGCAAACGCTCTTGTGCTGAGCTACATTATAACCAGTGCTATCCTATCTGTGAGGAAGTGCATATGAAAGATCCCTTTCTGCTAATCAGAAATAGTAACTTATGTAAAGTAAAGTAAAGTTTGTTTGTTTAACGACGCCACTAGAAACACATCGATTATAAATCAGCGGTTATTGGATGTCAGACACATGGCTATATTGACACATGGTCAAAAAGGAAACCCGCTGCCGCCACATAGGCTACTCTTCCACGAAAGACAGCAAGGGGTCTTTTATGTGC
>JAUTCZ010044621.1:0-20802 GCA_032273805.1 Melanodrymia brightae | reverse complement strand
TAAGTAACAGCAATGGGTCTTTTACGTGCACTTTCCCACAGATAGGAGTACACAGTACTACACACTATGGACTTAGATGAACTATTAGTTGATCACTTGTTGGAATGGGCAATAGCTGAGGAGGATCAATCCTTCAACCTCTTAAACCTCTGGCAGATGCTCTAAAGCTCAGCTATGTCCTGTTTCAAACTGTAAACAATGGTCATTTGTATAGAAATGGATGTTCTTGTGTACACAAATAGATCTTAACTAATCAGTGTAAATGTAATCTGTACATTTGTTAGCGTGGTCCTAACCTGGCTGAATATCAGTCCTGCAAACCTCGTGACTCGTGCAACCAATCAAACAAATATAACATACTCACACTGAGCAAACAGATCTAAACAAAGACGATATATAACGTATGAATGTCAGACATTTCATTTAGTAAAATAGTGTAGTATTTCAATTGGGTCACCTTAATAGGGACAGACCTTAATATAGGCATTGCCTGTTTGTCGATCCGCAACGTACGTGTTGTATGTTAATAAATATTGTTTAAAAAACCCAAATTGGGTCACAATTTAACCTTTGTTATATGAGTATCACAGTCGACACTAGCACATTTTTGTGAGTACCAAGATCCCTGAAAACGGTTCAGAAGAAAAAAGTTAATAAAAATTGTTTCTAATTTTAATTGTTTGTTAGTAGCAAGATTAACACACATCATTGTAGGATTTGAATTAAACACAACAGGGAGGCAGCATAGAGAACTTTTCTTACACACCATGTTTGAAAGAACCGTTTGTGAGATTTATGGTCTCACACTGGTCATCTGTAATAGGTATTACAGATGAAATTTAAGACTTCTGATTGGCTGCCCCATGGCAACGACCTGAGAGACCTACCCTTTTCATTGCATATCTGCCTATGTCAAAAGTTTTGACTGCGGATTCATTCATTCAACGCTGTACGACATAGCATTTGGTTTGACGTCACACAACATGTATAACCTTTTTCCACAGAATTTGTAATTGCTAGTCCATTCATTTGTTAAATTATTTTTTTAGGGTTTGTAAGAAATAGAATACCACACTTTTGTCCATTAGAGATCACTGATCTTATAACTCGTTGTAAAATGTATCCAGTAAGCAAACCCGTTTTGAAACAACTCGTTATAAGATCAGTGATCTCTAATGGCCACTCGTGCAGGGTGCCACCCCTCAACCCGCATGTCTCAGTTATGACAATATTGATCTCTTAATAGGTGTTTGCAAGATGATCCCAACCATAACGTGTATATAAAAGTTTAATCAATAATAAATCAGAACCATAAAAGTAGATATAAAAATTACAATTAACCCAGAACACGATCTCTTGTCGTTAATGGATGTCTTAGAACCAACATATCATAAAACAATGTACATTGTAATTTGTGTGACTATTCAGCCCCGAATATGAAACACATTCCAACGTTCTCAATATAATGATAGCCATATTTATAATCATAAACCCTGTTATAATAGTAAACAAATGTAGCTCATTATAAGCTATGTCTAAACGAGATGGCTTTAAAAAAAGTCTTTTTGAGAACGAAAATTTTGCCATTTTCAAAACAGCTTCTTGTATATATTAACACATGCAAGTTTGCCACAGTCTGTTATTGTTGAAATAATTCTTCGTTTACCGGTTTGTACCGCAAAAATTTTATAATTGAATAAACAAGAATGTCAAAATCACAAAAATATTCAACATTAGCCCTATTGTCAATTTTGGCTCCAGACGGCATTCAGAAAAAGAAAGATGTTGTTACACAATGAACAATGAGCAAATATACAAAACCATTTCAGCGACTCCTTGCAGTCGTTACGTCATTGACAATTGTAAATTCATGTGTAGATGCAACTACAAGATAAAGCCTGCTTTTTATACGCCAGCTTGTATCCAACTCTCTTGGGTAGATGAAGAGTATATCAATAACATATATACCGGTATATAAATTTATATACATTTGTATTCCCATAAACCAAAGTGTGTGAGAGGTTTGTTCCTATTGGGGAATACCATCGAGAGCACCGCAAACACTGCTACTTCTACATGCACAAACAATTTTCTGACCAGATCAGATCTGTCTAGATCTAACATGAACCATGTTGACCAATCCAAAACCAGCATTAATGACACCGACAATATATCTAGTCAGGTATTTTATTAATTATGCAACTCAACACTTGCATGTGATATTTCATGTTATTTATTACAGAATACCACATCATATTGTCATGATATCGATGCTTGCTAAATGTCTCCTCATCACGGGATAATGACCAGGGGCAGTATTTATCAAGCAACTTAAGTCAGAAATAAGACTTGTCCGAGAAAAAACTTATATCTCTACGATTTTGTGAAACAACAAACCTAGACATAAGTGTTGACCGTTTTTGACTCAAGTCTTTAAGTTTCCTTCTAAGATGTCTTAAGAATTCTAGAAAAACTTAAGCTTGTTTACTGTGGATTTTTTGTAACTAGGAACTTACGTTGTTGTCTTACCTTAGTTGATTTAATAAAACTTAAGTCAAAACTTAAGTTGTTTGATAAATACCGCCCCTGCCTGCTACAAGCACCAGTAATTCATGAATGTGTGCACTCATCAATATGACTCCATTTGCATGTACATGTATATGGTAATCACACATAACGTTTTAGTGGCAACTTGTCACTTTGTTAGGGTTAACACAACATAAAAATGCCAAAGCAACAACTAAGGCGCTGATTAAAATAATAGTATTAGTCATAATGATCTATATAATGACTTTTGATTTCGGTGTACTGAACACTCATGTTTAACCTGAAAGTATCTCAAAGTAAACCCCCTAGCTATGATATACTAACTACAATAAATGTTGAATAACTAATTGTACATGAATAGTGGCTGGATACATATTGTAAATAAACAGACTATTATACATTTTAATTCTAGCCAACTTAAAATAAAATAAAAATTAATTACATTTTGAAATTACAGCATAATTCTATATGAAATGATCGTGTATGATTTCAAAAAACATTGTTCGTGTATAGCACTAAGTTATGAAAAATATTTTTTTAAAATAATTTCTACTCAATTAGCAAATGTTAATTTACATTTTCTAATCGAGTAGATTGGTTTTGAAAACATTTTCCTATGTACATCAATAAGCTTGTAAATGCTAGTATTGGACTGCCAGGACGAATTGGTGAACAGACAAAGTTCCTAGAATGTTAAAATTAAATGCTAATAAAGGAATGATAGCTGGATAAAACGTTATCAACGAAGATGCAGAATTATTAGTACCTCCAGTAGGTTACCTACTTACTCAGCTCAATTAACAATGATTTACTTGTTCTTTTAAACCCTTTCACCTGGCTCAGTGTTCGAAAACGTTTATAGGCTCAAACACAATACCAATTTCATATAGTGTCCAAACGGTACAAGTTTAATAAAAAAAACGGATCTGGCAATGGCAGTCGTAAAAGATGGCAAAAATCTAAAATGCTTTGTTTACAGTGGATCCAGTCCAGAACAAATGTACATAAACAAATGTGGATCTTCTTTAATAAGGTGTATGTGCACCTTGGCAAGTGTGTCTAAAATGATGAGACAACTTGATGCATTACAATAAAAGGAGCTCAAACCACCAACTCAACTTGAGCTAAACAAAATCGCCCAGTACTGTATTCTCCGGATAATTTGGTCCTACCGTAAAACCATTTTCAGGAATTTAAAAAATCTCAGATTGGATTAGAGATTACCTTAAAAAATTGTAATTTCCAAATTTTGGACTATGGTAGGCTTATATATTTAAAAATGATCTTTTTAAATCATTTAAACTACAAACCGATTACAATTTACATATCTATGCAGAACCAAAAGATGTCAGCAATCAGTGTCATCAAACGTAGGTTTTATTATTAACCAGTTTGTTTATTAAACTTTACATCTACATGTACATGTAGTTATGTTAGTTACATTTTTAATGAGTACTATCGCATTTCATCATTTTTGGAAGCCTGCTTCTTTGACAGCTTTGCTCCGATCTGTGAAATGACTAAATTCTACTCATTTCTGTGATATTATTAATCTGAACCTATTATCAAGCTAAATATATTGTCAAAAATACTACCATAAATAAGTTTACCCACTACTACCGGCAACGTAAAAAACAATAATACATTAGAATACATTCAAGTTTTTCTTTATTGATAGTTTGATAGAATATTTTCCAATATTCATGAAATAATAACTACATAAATTGCATACTTACCAATTTTAACAACCAAAATTATAATTTATCAAGTAATTAGCTATTACAATCGCAATCCTTTTTAACAGCAATTTTGAATGCTGT
This sequence comes from Melanodrymia brightae, assembly GCA_032273805.1. Lineage (NCBI taxonomy): Eukaryota > Metazoa > Mollusca > Gastropoda > Neomphalida > Peltospiridae > Melanodrymia > Melanodrymia brightae. The sequence goes on along the minus strand of JAUTCZ010044621.1, from coordinate 16,435 downwards.
CATAAAATGTAAAATGGCATTTAACACTGTTATCCAATTATTTAATACATTATAATATTCTCAACTATGCACTGTATAAAAAACATGGATTGCTGTTAAGATAGTAGCACCAATTTTCTGTCTGAGAAAACCAAAGTAAAACTGAACATTTTATTATGCTGTAAATAGAAAATTCTCTATCAATCAATAAAAAAAATATTGACTGTAAAATGTATTACTGCTATTATTTTACTGTGGTGTTATTTGCACAGAGTTGACAATCTTATTAACAGTCATTTCTGAATCCCATACAATCTCGATTGTATATATTAAGTAGCAACTGCATAAAACCACTTGAATTTATTGAACATAGGTAATAGTATTTTATCAAATACATTCTATTACATAATTATCAGCACTAACAATGGCTGCCATAGCCCATAATTATTTGATAGAGGTGAATCTGGCACACTGCCCCCAAATGGTGCATAGTGCAATCATACACAAACAGTGCTAGAGACATAGTGTGACATCACGCAACATTAGAACCATTGAAATTGTGATGCCATGGAGCAAGGTCATGACCTCTTAATGGCTGTTGATCACAATGTGACGAACGATTTTAATATAAAATAATAGTATGGCACACAGTGGTGTAATAAAATTTGTTTCATTCTAGCAATTTCTTTAAAGTCGATGTCGCAAAATGAGATCTGGAAGCGAAACAAACATTTGTATTTATTTTCTACAACCTACAGGATATAATTATATGATTGTATTAGTAAATAATGTTGACTACATATAATTTGATCGATATTGTGTAGCTATAAAGTTGTGTAAACAATGCTGTTTAGTAGACTGGGTTGCCTGCCCTTTGCACTCACCAACTCACTGCACAAATGACAGACAAAGGTATTTCACCAGTCCCAAAAACATTATATAATATAACCAGACAAACTGACTGCCTAATTCCTTAATAAAAAGGTAGTGTAATTTTTTTTGAAGAGTGACAATTTGGTAGGTACACTTTTTGCCATTTAATAGCTGTGATGTCACGATTCTACCAGTGGAAATTCCCACCGAAAATGGCAGCCCTGACCTGTCCTTTGCATTAGCTATCAAGGGCAGGTAATCCCATCTATGCTGTTTGGTTACATTACGATTTCCAACTTTAAAAAATTCAATGTTTAATTTGAACCACCGTATTTTACACGAGAAGTGGAATCATTGAAAATGTCTATCCATGTATAAAAATTGAGATATGTGTTTAAAAAAACATCCAAATTATCAAGAGAATACGGTAACCAATAATGAGCACTATCTTTCACTTGCTGTACAAATACAAATATATGCTCAAATTATGTACAAGTCTGATACAACAAGGTAATAATATTCTTATCATACATCTCTCAACGATCATTTCTGACCATGTATACTATATATTAGAAAAATATGTCAAATAGAATTAAACTCAAAATAGATATAAAATAGGATGAAGCAGCCATCATAATTTATACTTCGAGACCATAATACACACAAATTATGCATCACATAACAGGACAGGACAATTTGACAAATGCGTCATTTTGGTAGCTGGAGATCACAGTAAATATAATTTGATTTAAAGCATAAACGCCAGGTTCCCGTGCTTATAAAGGTTTTCCAGGCTAATCTTTAATAAAGTAAGTTTGGACTTCATAAAGTTTAAAATAGGATCGGTGATTATATAATTTTTAAAGCTTAGACGTTATAGTTGCCATTTTAATATTCCACACAAACTGAAGTTGCCTATTGTTATAGTTGCCATTTTAATATTCCACACAAACTGAAGTCGCCTATTGTTATAGTTGCCATTTTAATACTCCACACAAACTGAAGTTGCCTATTGTTGAATCGCCTCTTTATTATTATTATTATCATACGACAGCAGATGGTCACGTATCTACATGGGTGTTAACAAAAGTGAATTTGTGCGACTGAAAATTCATTATGATTTCAAGTTTTGATCTTCTATTTACAGTATACAAAAAAAATACATTACATGAAAAAAACACTTTTAGAATTTCTTCCACAACTGAATTCAGTCTACTGACTGACAGTTAACACCCATTACATGTATCTAAGAAAATCAGATGAACACGATGGGATGAAAACAAATAGGAACAAGTTGCTAAGTTGGTGGGATTGGTACAATACCGGATGCCGAGCCAGCAGGCAACAAGTACATAAAAAACAAAACAATTTACAATGTATTTATCTTCCATATGTTCAATTATAAGTAATTAACACCAGTCCATAACGATAGTTAAAAAGTTTCTTTACAATCAAACATAAAGCACTGTTTATATTCCGAGCACGTTCCAACTATGATCACAAAAGGAATTTTAACTTGCAAATTTTAATCGATACATGGACACTATTTTTACATATGCTTGCAATGTATGAATAATATTCACTGGCAGTAGACTTCCTCTCGCCATGTTTATGATGCAATGTGGGATATTCTTTCTTCAGACTTTAGTCTGGCTAATGGGAGAACAAATATTAACTTTGTATAGTACGGCTTTAAAGTTTATAATATATAGAAGTCTGGAATTTATCCCATAATATTTTTATAACCTTTATAAGCACGGACTATAAGAAAAGAAACTACAACACCTCTAGGATTCCATATATAAAATAAATTCATACATTTGTCATTAATTCCAGCTATGGATCATTCAGATCTCGAGAAATGGAAGCTTCTGAAAATGTATTTAATATATGTACCTATTAATATATACTTGTACTATATATACCGAAATGTCAAAGGTTAATAATCAAACTAGTACTATATATACCGAAATGTCAAAGGTTAATAATCAAACTAGTAAGTGATATTGGAACGACCGATTCGTTGACGTGTCTCATTGACTGTGTACTAGGAACAAGTGACATGTAACAGGGTCTTGGTTTGTTCTCAGTTGTACAATAATTGTGACCTTTTACTCTTTCATGTCTTATTGGCCAACTTGCAAAGTCGGGTGAGATTCTACTAATTGGTTACAAACTGGAACATTTACTAATCCATTTTCACACAAGAAGTGTCATTTACATCTATACGGCGGTCGAACTCTTTGGCCGATTCTTCCCACGACGTTGAGCGAGACGAGATGCACAAACTGGCTCCAAAACTGGTTTCGGTGCATTGCTGAGTGCTTTAAACGTAGCTGCCATCGCACCCTGAAAAACAGAAAGGCAAAAAATTATTGTATCATAGCTACTCATTTTTGTTTTCAATATTATTGTTTCTAATTATCAGTATTTATCAATACTTAAAAGTATTAACACAACAATAATTGGTGAGGCCGATAGTGCAATAAATTTGACAAGACAAAAGATGAAAAGTTAAAGTTTGTTGTTTAAGAACGCCATGAGGAGTAGAGGGTCCCTACGCTTTACCTGTTTAACTAACACTTTGTTTTATTTTAAGGCAAATTCGGTTGTCTGTCCCTGTATAATACATAATCCATGAAATTTGTACTAATGGATTTTACATATAATTAAAATATTTTTGTTGAATTTTGAAAATGTAAGCCTCTTAAAAAACTCCTGGGGCAAGGCCTGTTCATGCAGTTAGTGTTTACCTTAACTGTCTGTGCGTCTTGGAGGTGCAGTCGCAAATGTGGCAAGCTCTCACGATGTGCAATCCACGGGTTGTTCAGAACTTGTGCTGCTGTTAGTCGATTATGAGGATCAATATGAAGCATCCGTGTCACCAAATCCTGATCAAATGAAGAAATCAAGCATAAGATAGACTTCTACATTTTGACAAACTTTACTACCAAATGTTTTATAACACACAAATAACAAAATATAAAACAGAAGACATTCTGCAACTGCCAAACCAGACGAGTCCTATTACGCAGCGTAACAAAAGTATTTTGAAGGAAATAAAGCCAAACTGTTTTGTTTATTCCAATATCACTCATCCTCATCCCTAAACGATGAAACGGATCAACTTTATTTTTTAAATGGGGTTAAATAAGATTATTGAATCCAAATTTGTTTTTTATTTTAATTTTGCTCCTGCTTTGTATGTTTAGCTTCTCCAGATGATGTTGACGAAATGTTGAGAATTTTTACATTTTGTGATTTTAGACAAGACTTCCATTTTTCTGGAAATGGGAAAGGTGAGAGTTCAATAGTTAAGCAAGGAAACTGTATACTTGCCTTTGCAGCAGGTGACACTGAATCCCAGTTCCCTCCTGACAATGTGAACTTTCCTTCTCCAATCCTAGCAAGAATGTCACTAGGAGTGTCATTTGGACCATTCGCAAATGGTGTGTGCCTACAACGAATTTAGTTACATATGGTATGTTTGGAACAAGTGCAGTTTAAAAAATAAAGGTTATACATAACATCTAATAGACTATATAAACAGCATAATCGATCAAAATAAAGTTTATTGGGAGTAAAATTTCTTTTCTTCAAGTACTCATCCTGGAATATATGTATTTCCCTAATATGCCATCGCAAACAGATACAAAATACCTAGCCAGATTGAGGCTCCATGGAAATGTGACCAGCCGATTCTAATTATACACAACACATACACAGTTTTTTGCTTTTTGGACTTCGAAACACCATCTAAAGCTTGGAATCGGAGATAATCTGGGCAAGTCCCTCACATCACAGAATGGGTATTTGTAGAAAAGAAAATAACTAATCGTGGAATATGACATGCATTAATTCAAAAGCATGGCTACAAAATTAATGAAAACTTCTGAATCTAGGTCGACACCTTTGGTTACATTGTGGGTTATAATATTTAACCAATAGTCACTGGTAACAAGTGTTGGTGTCAAACGTTTTGAACTAGCAGATCATAATAAGAAATGTTTAAGTTGTGGGTAATGTTACATTGTCCATAACACCAATTATGTCATTTAATTAAATATAGTTACCCAGCCAACATGGTGTATAACAGCACTCCAAGACTCCAAATATCACAAGCTGCATCATATCCCTGTCTCTTTAAGACCTGAAACATAAAGTGAAAAAGTTTAATATCAAACACTTATTTAAAATACTTAGTCATCACAGTCATCAAAATCAAGAACTGCTCTTGTTTGTCACCTTAAGGTGTGCGATACATCGGACTGTTATTAAGCAAACTGAATGAGAAAATTCAGATTATTACTTTTCACATAATGGGGTGTAAACAAAACTATATACAGTTAGCATATGTCACTACTTTAGAACAGATAACGTTTGTTTCTTTAATGACACCACTGGAACACATTGATTATTAATCAGCGGTTATTGGATGTCGACACTTAGTTACAGAGGAAACCTGCTGCCACAACATAGACTACTCTTCTTCGAATAACAGCAAGGGATATTTTAGGTGCACTTTCCCAGACAAGACAGCACACACCACAGCCTTTGATGGACCAGTCATGGATTACTGCTGGAAACAGGAAATAACCCCAACGGTCCTCCGAGGATTGATCCATTGACCTATCAAACCTCAGGCAGACAGTCTTGCAATGAGCTGTGCCCCGACTCCCTGACTTTGGAATATAGGTATATGCAGAAAGTATATTCATATGGAAATGTACCTCTGGAGCAACGAAGTTTGCTGTATAGCATGGTGTCATCAACAGACCATTATCTGCACGGAGTTGCTTTGCAAATCCAAAGTCACATATTCTTAAGCTTTCTGGGGAGCCACTGTCTTCGGTGTACAATATATTGGAAGGCTTCAAGTCACGGTGAACCACCTGCAACAAGATACAGACACAACAAATTATTCTCTTTTCATCAAATTTATCATTTGGTAAAAAAGCTACTTGTAAATTTTTTTTTTGGCAAATGTGGTTGTTAATTAGAACTGTAAATGTTTCTAATTGTCACTATTAACCAATAATATAACCACAACTATACACTAAAGCGTGTAAGTTTTATGGCTCCAATATTTCATGTACGACCACTTTGGCAGGAAATAGCAATAGGCATAAAAGTTATACCGGCTCTGATTGGCTAAAATATGTAATATTTATTTTTTTAAATAAATTGCATAACATTAGACAGTACCTCAGTAAATCAGCAAATGACGGTTGAATTCAAATGGTCATACTATTGAATTGTTTGCATATTTAACATTAAACAAATTACTCACCCCATTAGAATGCAAGTATTCAACAGTTTTTGTTACAACTTGTAAAACTGCACTGGCCTCTCGCTCGGAGAAAAACTTTTGGCGCAATATTTTATCCAACAGTTCTCCACCTTTCATCAGCTCTGTCACCATGTAAACTTTGTTCCCATTGTCAAACACCTGTAAATAAACAATCACTTGTCACCAGAAATGTTTAGCTGTCATGATTCATGAGTAACTTGTCTTCTTCAGCTCTGAGCATGTTCATTACATGGTTATTTTCCTTGTCCCAGACACTGCATAATTTGCAACAGACCACACATATTGCTGTTAAATGTATTTAGCACATTGCTTTTAAATTTATTTAGCCAGATAAAAATAAAACTAAGAAACAACTTAATATGAAATACATAAGAAATCATTTCATACATGTTCACAAGCAAAAATTGGATACAAAACGTTTAGTCAGACACATAGTTTCAGAATAATTAATATTCGGACTAGCTTTCCCTTTCTTGCCAGAAAGTCTCAATTATTTTCATGTTTCAGAAACTCTGAAGAAATCATAGGTTCTAAGGCAGGTAACTCGAAATAGTATTGTCACACTGAACTCAATAATACTTACATCTCGGAGAGAAATAATATTTGCATGATGACCAAACCGAAGTAAAATTTCAACTTCTTCTGAAGGGTCTCTTTTCATTTTGTCCATGATCTACAAAAAAAGTAGGAAAAGCAATCAGCAAAAATACAATACCTCATTGCTCACAACAAAAAAAGAATAGATAAATGAAATCAATGATAGGTAAATAATAAATTTCTAATAAATATAAAAGGACATCACAAACACTTAAAGGAGTTGGGTTACAATCTGATGGTAAGGGAATAATACATGGTATATTTCGGCGATGTACAGAGAGTAGATGTTTGAATTGAGTTTGTGATGCACAAAGTTCTGTGGGATATTGGAGATTTCAAGTATACATGCTATTGTATGTGAATCAAAAGACTTTGTAGCAGATTTATTTCTTAAATAATAAGGTTTGATCAGTATTCTAACTTCTCACACTGTTTAAACTTTAAATACAATCGCTAAATAAAAATAGCAGTTTTAAAATGCTGAATGTGGATAATACCTACCTTCACTGCATAGCTCAAGCCAGAATTCTTATGCACACATCTTTTACATATGGAGTATGATCCAATGCCAATATCCTGAAATCCAAATTATTATACAGATGAAAATTATTTCACCAAGGACTGAAATTTAATACATCTTAGCTCCTTTAATATCATCTATTCATTAGATTTCTCTACTTTTCTTCTTCTAATAACTTGCATGTCTGTATGGCTGCAGTGTGTGTTTTTAATCTGCAACAAATCGGTCAGTGGGACAAGGGACATAACTATTTAGTCAACAAGATAATAACATCACTGAAGCACTTAGATTAATTTACTTTGGCTATTGTATATTAAATGTGATGGCTGCACATGGTCTCAGAAACCAACTAACGAATGTCATAGGGACCTCTTTGTCAATCGGCAGCAAGGGACTTAATTACACTTTCACACACAGGATAGAATATACATGACAGCCTTTAGTGCACCAGTCATAGACCACTGGTCGGATCAGGAAAAAACCTAACAGTTCTAACGGGTCTACTGATAAGGATAGATACTTATATGGGCAGAGATCAGAGCAAATATTTATCAATCTTTCTCACCTGATACTGCTCATGGAAGATAAATGCTCAAATGCTTAAAACATTTCATAGTTAAAGTACTCTATAATTGAACTAAACACACAAAGTTTACACATTTTTAATCGTTTTTTAAAGGGTAATAAATAGAATACCTAACTCGATACTCTGCAATACTGTTCAGCTTGCACTTGAGAATTGTTTTATGACACTAATGCACTCGTGCTAGATAAACTGTATTGCCTCGAAGCTTGTTGAGTAATCTATAAATCTCAAGTATCTCATCTAGAAATGGTGATGCCAACTAAGCCCAACAAATTAAAACATGCTACACACGGACATACCTCTTTCAACTCATATTCATCGGAAAACCCAGTTGTCTTCACTCCAGGAAGCTGAAAACATGAAAATAGATCATGACAGAAATAATATACCAAGTAATATGTTATTAATAGTCCTGTAGTGGTGCAATCAAAGTGAAAACCATATTTATATTTGTGAGTTAAGAGTTTGACAAATATGCTAGCCCAATGCCCTTAGCTAGTGATTTACAAAGTAGGACTAGTGATATAAGAGTAAGATTAAGTAAATTACTACTCTGGGAACATCTGTTGCATTATGAACTGTGGCCATGTTGCAATGGTAAAAATATTCCCAACTGAAATGGATGTAAAAGTAAAGTTTGTTCTATTTAACGACGCCACTAGAAACACATCGATTATAAATCAGCAGTTATCAGACGTCAGACACATGGTTTTATTGACACATGGTCACAGAGGAAACCAGCCGTTGCCACTTCATGGACTACTCTTACCGAAAAACAGCAAGGGGTCTTTTATGTGCATTCTTCCATAGACAGGATAGCACACACCACGGAATTGGATAAACCAGTCGTGCACCACTGGCTGGAATGGAAAATAGCCCATAAAATGTTTTGCGCTGTGGAGGATCGATCCCTCAACCCATCCCGCCACAGGCAGACATTCTACCTCTAGACTACGTCCCATTCCGCGAAATGGATGTAGGACGATAACCGATGACTTTTTTTGAGAAAATGGATAATGGGCAATGAAAAAAGAAAGATATTGGAGGTAAGTGAATTGTTTTTGGCATTTGAATTATTCACCAAAACCAAGACAAATTATAGGTAAATTATAAATATGTATACAGAGCAGTTATTAGAAAAATGTATTTGTAACTTTCACTATTACTTACACTTACCAACATTGACATTTATAAGATCTATGCTAAGTTAACTTGAATAAATTTGAAAAATGCAACTGTATATTGTGCTCGGGTGTCATACAACATCAATTCATTCATTAATCATATATCACTTGGAATGTAAACGTGATAATATGTGATAGCTCCTTTAATACCCTTTATGCATTAAATAATATATGATTACTTGTAAACAAGTTCCATCAAAGTGACTGTGCCAGCCTCGATACGGCTACAGAATTTAAAAAATGCTTTATATGATCAGGCAGATTGAACCAAGAGGGTGTGGATAAAGCTGAACTCATGGTTATCAGTCTCCAATTAATTTCTGTTGATCATCCAATCAGATACCATCTGCTTTCTTAAATATGAACAGATTTATTGAAAATGTATCCTGTGAAAATGTCAGCTAACTATTGAACTGGAGCAGAGGACTAGCAGATAGTGATACTGTCATCCAATGAGAACGCAGCTGCTAATTAAATATATGTGGATTTTGCTGAACATCGAACTTGAGCAGAGGACTTGTGTAAATTTGGGAGCAATCAGATAACTCCTAAAGATATTGTCCAGAAAACATCATCCAATCAGATCGCAGCTTTCCTTTAAATATGCACGGATTTTGCTAAACATTGAACTTGAGCAGAGGACTTGCGTAAGAAGACTACTGACAGTTTAGGGAAGATCTCATGACGGAATCTAAAGATATCATCTGGAAACTGAATTTGAATGCTGCTGACGCAAATAATCCCTATATATATCGCCATTTTAGATGACAATAAAGATAAAACACTTACCTTTGCAAGGCTGACTTTGTTGTCAAGTGGATTTTTAGTTTTTTGATCAATCCCTAACAATGCTGGTGCAACAAAACTGAACCCTCGGAACAGTTCGTGAGCTGTTGCACTGGGTGGGATGCCTGGAGAATCTAAAATAAAATCTGACATGAGAGAAGACACTTTAAAAATTGTGTTGACCACCTGTCCACTGATTATTAGTAGAACAAAGGCGTGCAACAACACAGGAAGTCGTGATACGATACGAAACGTCATACATGGGTCACAATACGATATGAATAATCGAGATACTTAAATTTAATATTAAATTTAATCACAAGCTTAATTAGACATTTATTGTCACCTTTCAGAATTTAGTAAAATTTGGCATCAACCGGTAAGTTAATTAATTTTATATCATGTTTTTTATACATATGTATCCAAACATGTGTGTATCATATGTATCGCGACAGTTGTCCTAAATTGATATTACCTTTTGCGGCATGATATAATCGTGCCAGAATATTATCACGCGTTACCTCCAGATGCATCTTTTTGCAATAATATCCTGTTTGAGTGAATGTCCTAAATTACAGTACATCATATCTTGGACCACACATCACGATATCGTATTGTATCATTACAGATGTAGTAGAACACACATGCAAAAACAAACACTGCGTACATGTATTCAAACAAATAACAATAACTGGCAGTTACAAATCATTCCAATTCTGATAAAATTGCATATTAATTTAAGATATTTAAAATGCAAAAAAAAAAAACCCAAGCACTGGACCAGAGTGTTAATGATTTTCTTAATGTTACTTGTGTTCTACACATTCTCCGATATAAATATGCCTGCCCATGAAAATGTCCACCATAAAAAAATGGTTGCACTGGCAGCATTTCAAACTCTTGTTAGTTATGCCAAGTTCAATCTGGTTTCTTCCCTAGCAGCCAAGATAGCAACAGAAAAACATTGACCATATTTGACTACAAGTGGTCATTCATTTTTGCCATTTGCGGACACTTGACAATTATTGCAGCATTCATGGAAATACTTTTGTTCTAATCCACCTTATAAATTCAACGCCAGCACTTTGTATGGCCTAGCTACATACACTATTTTACGCTTGTATATCCTGATTTACACTATATTATGGTAGTTACACTAGTCCAAATTCTTAACAAAATAATTTGAGCACTAATTTCGGGCATTATGATTACCATCACAAAATGACATGACTGTTCAGAACGCACATTAGGGGAGAGAAGATTCGTGCACGGGTCCAAGCTACCAAGAAACACGCCACAACACAAGTAACATTAGGGAAACCAACTTTGGTGTGTCAAGCATACTGATTAGTAATTACAATAGATCAAAACTCACTGATTAGTAATTACAACAGATCAGGCCAAATTCAAAGCAAATAACAATTTACAAACCTTTTGGTGTGCGGTTCGTAAAGACTTTATCAAAGTAAAAAACTTCATCTGTTTGTACAACTGCAGGTTTGAATGGTGGTGTAATAGCTCGTTTGAACAGGTTTTCCCAATCTATGGTAGAAAAGAAAGGATGCCTCTTCATTTCGTCAACACCATCAGGCAACGAACCTACAAGTAAAACACAACACTGTCCTCAAATATTAATATAATACGAAAAAGCATAACAGATTTTGAAATAAAGGTAAAGTTAAAGTAAGGTTGATTTTCAAAAGTCACCGGCAAAAGATTTTGACATATATGATATAGGTTTTTTAAATCGTCAATACAAAATGAGAAATTGCTAAAATGATTAACAATTGTTGTTAATCAAGTTTCAAAATAAAAAAGTTCCATAAACATTTAAATGTTAAATTTCTTACCAAATCTGTTAACTGGATTTCTTTTAAATAAAGCTCTTAATAAGTTCTGTGCCTCTGGACTTAAAAACTGTGGCATACCCAATTTTGCTCTGTAAAACAACATCAGATTAATTTTTACACAGGTATAAATATATGCATGCTGCGTGGGACAATTAAGTCAATTAGAGATGCAGACGGTGATAAAAGAGGTAAGCATGTGTACCCCACACTATCTGTATCGCTTGCTACATGAGAAGATTCAGAAGATCTATGATGATTTTGGAGACAGTAAAGAGGGCATAATGAAACTGGTTATACCAGAAGACAAAATAAAATTTGTAATTAAGGAAAATTGTTTTTTGGGATGAAACATATATCTTAATTTGACAACGGTAGGTAATAAATAACACATCACCACGTTGATGTCTGTGAAGTTTAGCAAACATTAGCATTTTGAGGGGTGCACTTTTCAAAAAGGAAATATCTGTTCAACTTATCTAGAATTTTTAATGCTGCAAAACGTGCAATGAAACATATCTAAAGTTCCTATTAAGTAAAGGTGAAAACTAGTTTGCAAATCTATGTGAAACTCACTTTAAAATTTGAGTCATGGTTTCTTTCCTGTTTGATCCTTGGAATGGAAGTGCTCCTGTTAGCATTTCAAACTACAACACAATATAAATCCATCAACTAATACAGTGAAACTACTCTAAACTGGACACCCATAGAACCAAGTAAACAGTCCACTATTGAGGAGTGTGTTCGGTTACTGGATTTCAGTAGATGTAATGAGGAAAACTGAATTTATGATTCCTTAGAATGCAAAACAAAAATATTTGGTGACTTGAGCAACATTTAGGCAAAAAAAAGAAGCAGCTAATTTTGATGTCTAGATTAGGGCCATATCAGATAATCATTTAGAAAATGTATTATAGAAACCATGTAATTATACACAATGCTGAAATATTTGTACCATTTACAATTCAATTTTAGCAGAGCATGTTTAGTAAATTCTGACTCCTGATTGAATTGAGCTGGTTATCAGTAAATACTAACCATAAGGACACCATAGGACCACCAATCTGCTGCTGTTCCGTGACCTTTCCTGTTGACAACTTCTGGAGCCATGTATTCAACTGTACCGCAGAACGAATACGTCTTGTTCTCCTCAAATATCGATTCTTTGCTGAGACCAAAATCAGTCAGTTTTATGTGTCCTTCTGTATCCAACAAAATACTGAAATGACAAGCAATGTACAGTATTATAATTATTGTTAACATCGCTTCATAAAATTTGCTTCTAATTTTATTATTGATATACAAAAGAGCTGTATGTGTGCAACAGTGTCATATCCAGACAGACAGTGTTAAAAGCGTGAACAGAATGGCATTTGTAGGTCCAGATATGTAAGAGAAAATAGAGTTTCTGATGAGAGTAACATGTGAAAGAAAATGCATACTTCTCTGGCTTCAGATCCCTGTAGATGATGCCCAAACTGTGCAGATGATCCAATGCAAGAGCCAGCTCAGCAAGATAAAATTTGACATCTTCTTCTGTGAACATCACCTTTTAAACACACAATGTTTCAAATAAATATACAATATTTAAAGAAATGTGGGCATTCCAGTTCACTAGCCCAAGTTTAAAAGTCACTAGGCGATGGCTACTATTATTCTAGAAGCCCTAAATGTGTCAATTAATTTTGGGTGTGCATTTAAAAAAATAATAGTGTTCAGCTTATCCCACATATTCGATGGGTTTGTTCTATCCAAACTATTTTGATACCAACCAGGCTCTTTAACAGTAACCGATACAATTTATGTTCAATGTATTGTAGAAAACCAAACAATTGAAAAACCTTTGCATAACAGGTGCCAGTCGGGAAAAAAAGGTGAAAGTGTAGGACAAATACAGCGGACATGTAAACAACTTACTTCTTTTGATAGCCTTGTAAACAAGTCTCCACCTCTGAGAAATTCTAAGATTAAGTATAACTTGCCCTCTGTCTGAAATGCTAAATATTAAAATTGTTCATTAATAGATAATCTTCACAAAATGAATAATTAGTAGAAAACTAATTCCTTCCTCGCTTGAAGATAAGCGAAGGGGGGAAATAAAAATGGAAGATCCCATATTTTCATTAAAGACAATTAGAAAAAGGTAAACAAACCAACTTTATCTTTTTATCATAATGCTGATAACAATGTTATACTAGCAACTTAAGCTCGAGGGGTGGTATTTATCAAACAACTTAAGTTTTTCTTAACGTTTGACTTAAGTTTCATTAAATTGAATCAGGTAAGAAAACAACGTAAGCTTAAGTTTTTGTAGAATTCTTAAGACAACTCAGAAGGAAACTTAAGACGTAAGTCAAAAACGTCCAAAACTTATGTCTAAGGGATTTTTTCCCCTCAGAACTGAAGTCACAACTGCCCCAGACCTTCAACACACATTAAATACATTCGCCAACAGATAAAAAAAGCCACGTAATTGAGAATCAAAATCTCACCATAGTGTAACTTTACAATAAACGGATGGTTGACATCTGCCAGTATATCTCGTTCCATCTTTGTTCTCTGTCTGTCACGAACTGAAAATACAAATACAAAATAAACGTAATAAATACATGTACTAAACATTTGCCAAAAACTAGGTACCATGTATTTTACGATAAGCTTTTTGATGGAATACGCAATGATAGATTTACCACACATTAAAAACAAGCAGATTAACTGTATATATAAGTGCATGTTATTAAAATTAGCTTTAAAATGTCATTTACAGGTAAACATTAAGAAAATTACACAATTCATTCAGCTGATACCTTTTAGAGTAGCTTTCTTAAGAACCTTCATAGCATAGAGTGTGCCTTTGTCTTTTCCATTTATCTTTCTAACAAGGAAGACCTGGAAAACATTATAATACATGACTGCATTATCAAAAAAACATCTACACATATAAATAAAAGTTGTGAACAACAGCTTCATACATGGTCTAAGACAGCTTTGTGTCAAATTTCTTGCATTGAATATGTTGACAGACTTCTATGTTTACATTTGGATAAATATAACCAGGTAACGCGGTCCACCGGTAGCAACTGCTTTGTAAATTCCGCGATATCAGAACAAGGGAGTACATATAAAATTCTGCATGAACTGGAGGTGATGTTATTGGAGACTCTTTGAGATAATAATAATAATAATAATAGAATTATTGGTATCAAATGTGTAAAACCTACTGATAGAATTATAAAGTTTTCTTCACTATACTATGCCATACGATTGATGGTTACCGGTGCTATTGCAACGACAAATATCATTTTTATAAGTAATACTGTATGCTTTAAATGTGTTTTTGAACAGTGGACATTGACAGTTGATTGGTGAGATCTAAACGAACTGGATTTAAAATTCACTCATACAAATGAATGTTGTTCGTATAGCTAGACATGTCAATATTTTGAGACGGTCCTTAACATCGATAGCGATAAAGGCAACTATTAACACTATTTCTGTACTAACCTTTCCAAATGAGCCTTGCCCAAGGACTTTCAGCAGTTCAAAATTAGAAGGGTCAGCTGTCACACCTTCTTTGGTGACCGTAGTCAATTCCAGCTCAGTCTCAGAATCTTCATTCTAAATAAATAGTAATGTACAAAGTACATATAGTGTTCACGAATGTGTTTGATAGGCCTAAACAAGATGATGGGGCTTCCGAATACATGTATGTATTATGCCTTGGGGGAAATTTTTCTATAATCCATTTTAGTGTAAAACTAAAAGATAGTTTGTTTAACGACACTACTGGAACTCATTTATTATTAATCAGCGGTTATTGGATGCCCAATTCGAGGTTATATCAACACTTGGAGTCCCGCTGCCACCACATAGGCTACTCTTCTCTGAATAACAGCAAGGGCTTTTACGTGCACTTTCCCAGACAGGACAACACACACACCATGGCCTTTCATAACCCAAAGAGTACCCTGAGGATCGATCCTTCGACCCTCAGGCGGTCGTTTTTGGGCTGAGCTATATCCAGCTCCAATGTTAGTGTAAATGAATATGTTACCATTTGAATGTATATAAATTATATGCATACATGTATGTAACATTCAGACAAGTAAAATATTAAATTACCACCCACAGTAACTAAAAGTAAAAAGCATTTACCTGATCATCAACTAGCATATCTTCTGTGCTTCCTGCCTGAAATGCAAAGAAGGAAAACAAATTAAAACATCAACTCATGATAAATTCTGCATATAATTCAGGGTCCATATCTTGTAACTTTGTTAAGATTTACTAATCAAACACATTAAGTTGTTTTTTACATAATGATACTGATAGTAGAGTAAAATTTCAGTGAATCCGTGACCAATTCCTTATGACATGGGTTTCTGAGTGGATTCCATATGACTAGGACATTCTAAAACGATTGAGCGGGGGTATCCCTCCCAAAAGTGACGGCTAACTCTGCTAGAGGGCGGTTTTCAAAATGGCCGCCAAAAATCCATAAAATCCTACATTTTGGTCCTCTAAGTTATTCCAAATATCCAAAGTTGCGTAAAAATAAAATAATTTGGTATTATAACATGTACTTGCAATAATATGAATGACTGTCAACATATATTTCAAAAGGATGTTATGGAAATTCAAGATGGATGCAATAATATGTATTTTCATATGTCAATGTATGGTATTCAGTGAATCCTTGACCAATTCCTTATGACATGGGTTTCTGAGTGGATTCCATATGCTTAGAACATT
>JAUTCZ010044610.1:0-12206 GCA_032273805.1 Melanodrymia brightae | reverse complement strand
CGATACACACAACTGTGGCAGTGCAATCGTTAGGACAACGTTACGCTATCGTTGCGTTAAGCAACGCTCATTAAACCGGCCCCTGGGGCGGGTTTAATGGAGAGGTTATAAGGTCATTTACGACTGCCTTAGCTATGACATGACACTATAATTACGTAAATAACAATATTTGAGGACAATAAAGCGGTCACAGCGGTCAATTCAAGTATCATGGCCGCAAAACGTTGCCGCTGTAATTTGTATCGATACACACGACTGTGGCAGCGCAATCGTTCGGACGACTCATTAAACCGGCCCCATACCAGGACCATAAATGATTGTAACAGGCCTATTTAGGGGAATCCCCTATCGTTTTATGTCCTTATATTTCTTGCAACAGCCAACCAAATTGTTTTATATAAACATCCCCATCAGGATGCTATTTTAGACGCATCATATATAATTATACATATATATACCCGTGTACTGAAGAGTATTACGGTATAACGTCTACCCCTAACACAGAGCAGTGACTTGGTTTCGTGTTAGAACAGCATTATTAAGATGGCCTTAGAGTTAGGTGAGCGGACGAGTAGTGCAACCACAGTACCGAATTCTCCAAAAGCTAAACTGATGTACTATTTCGACTGCGTCTGTACAGTTCTTGAGATGGATGATGATGATGCCACCCGCCGTCTCAGAGATTATCGTAATTATTTCTGCTTGGCAGAAAGTGAAACCGATAAACTGTTAATTCTTTGCGATGTCTTGTCGCCCAGTAAGCTCGTCGACAATCTTGTTTTTTTTCCGGTCAATGGTAGATAATTATGGTATAGATTCAACTAACAGGTTTTATGAACTGAAAGCAGTACAGAATCAACTTTCGGTCCCAGAAAGTATCTTAATTGGAGGAAAGACTCGCCAAGTGAAGAAGATCATGTGCTTCAGGACGGAGTGGATGATAAGCAATTTTCTCGAGCCAATAAAGTCGTTCTCCAGACGGCTCGAAATAATCCAAAGGAAACTTAGAGGAGAAGCAGAAGCCACTGATGACTGTTGCTGCACTATCATGTAGCTTTACGAAATTACGTATGCCTAGATTTCACCTGGCGCAAACGACATCATTTTTATACAAACAAACAAACAAACTACACGAAAAACTGTCAGACATCTAATACCTGATGGAAGAATTTCTCATGGACGTATGGAATTACTTACACTCCTGTGTGTGAGATGGGTTTATGGTGTGTTCTCGGTTAGTTGTGTACTGTATCAGCGTCATCTATCCATGGTGATGATATAACTCTGTCACTAACTCATTTAATTAGTATTTTCGGATCGATTTTTAAAGACCAGCCATTGGATGTTCTTGTAAAGAAAAGCTGCATTGTATGCGCGGTGGGTGAAATCAGTATCTTGTTTAGAGAACAAATACAAATATATCGCGAATAAAGGCTAGACTGTTATTTGCACTTAATGAATGTGAAATGTTGGAACATGATTCATACTAGTCAAATTGTTCGCGAGTTCTCGCCATCCAGAACTATTCCTAGAATTCACTTGAACTATGCACTTATTTATACGTTAAAAACGCGATTTTTTTATTAGTTTAAAGAAGTATAAAACAAATACAATACTAAACTTGTCTGCGTTAGATATAATTTATTTGGTAATTCGTCGTTTTACTCGTTAGATATGTTTTAAAAAGCTCGTTGCAACTTGCAAGATAAATCGTATCTAGCGATCACTTATGCAGTATTCTCGAGTATTCTCCATCCATTTTCTATCGACCACTCACTAAGGAGCAGGAATGTGTTTCGTATTATGTCATATTTAAACGCAACTTTTTTTTAAACAGAAGAGACAAGCATGATGCTAGAACGCATTTTTTTGCTAAAATGATGTAAAAACAATTTATTTCATTTTATATCAAAATATATATCACCACTAAAAGGATAATATCCGAAAATGGTTTATTCTAAAAGTATAAAATAAAAATTTAAGAAATAAGCAATTATTAGGCATATGTCGTGTTTTGTTTTAATTATTCATAAACACAACATGTGTCTGTTTCAGCTACGTTACGTCTTTATTATTGTCGAAAATAGTGACATCGCGACTTACATATTTTCATATCTAGTTTATATAAAGTCTATTTTTCGTTCACTTTTTGGTACTAGCAGTGAAATAAAGTAAATAGCTAAGCTACAAAATTCTATTTGTTCATATATTGAATTATTACAGCGATATTTAGGCACCTGAAAATCAAGTCCTTCTGTGTTGTCAAGCGTAACCATGTGGGATACAATTATCCCACATGGGTGTCTCGCATGGGCTATTTCAATCTTATGTGTGCGGGGACGGGAATAGTATGACACGGGCGACTTCGAGTTTATCCAAATAATTTTACTATATAAATCTACAGTATCTATCACATCTATATTTAGTCTATGTCCTGTTGAATATTCTACGAAGCCAATATTTTGGAATGTAGCCAATGGTAATAATAAATACTGTTTTCGTGTGTAGAAGAAACCAGGAACATAATACGTTTTGTTAATTTGTTAATAGGCACCGAATACGAGCAATTTTTGTTGCTTACGACAAAAGTGTATGTAGGCATTGTTATATTTGATCTGTAATGTCATGCCTCATCACTACCTTAATTGGTGTTTTCTCGGAAAGCGTTATCCCACACGCTGATACGTTCACAAAGTATTGGCTAATCTCTAAACTTGTTTTGGCGAATGTTGTTGGTTACTGTAACACTATTACATACACTGTAACTTTTAAGGCTTATGATGTTAGTTACTGTATAACAATGTTACGTACTGGTATACATGTGTAAACAATGTCCAGTCAGCGTCTTTGTTAGGAATTTAAAAAGTATTGCATTTATGGGGACAAGTTGAATGCAGTCCTGATATTTAATTTATGGAAGCTCGACGTAAACATTTTTCTTTGGATTGACACTAGCTTTGCGTTCAGTAGGGCGAGTGCTCGCGATCGCTCGCTAAAGCGGGGTTTGCATCTAACATTAAATAAATGTGATACGATAGTACTGGTAGGTACTGGGTTCGAATCCCATTCGTGGCATATGGGATGTTTAATCCCAGTACCGGTGTAAAAGGAACGCATGTCCGGCCGGAATGCAAGTCCGGTTATTGCATAACAAAATGGATTAAATAATAAAATAAATCTTTACAGAATGAATCAAATAGTCTGGTCCATAAAACAAGATATTACCTACAAGTCCTAGAGTTCATGTAAAGTGCAATAAAACTGTGTTTTATACAAGTCTGGTTAGGACTAGGATTCCTAGGTATGTAGATCCTATAGCATTATACATTGTGTAGGACCTATATTCCTACGGACTTCTATTATTCCTATTACACCGGCTCCAACTTTCACTTACACCGACCAGTGTCTACTTGTAACTGGTTTAACAAACTGTCAAAGGCCATGGTATATACAGTCCTGTCTGTGGGAAAGTGTATATAAAGATCCCTTTCTACTCGTCTATCATACTAACACTAACGTGTGTCCTGGACAGGCAGTCAAGGCAGGTGAATTGACTGACCATGACAGACGTGATTGAACCTTAATTGGATATAAGAACGTAAATAAGATAACTATATGAACAAAACATGAATTGATTTATTCTGTACGTTTCGAACACTATTAAAAATATTTCTGACATTACAGATTTAAATGAACTTCGCTTCGATAGGATGATTAACAACCTTGTAACAGTGTACCTTCAATATATCATTATAAACACATAACATAAATTGCAAAGAATATAATGAAGACTAAATGTAAAACGTACTATATTACATAAATTAATACGATAATAAGATAATGTGCAATAAAGTAAAAGTGGTAAAGTAATAATACAAGTAATATTAGAATACCACTACGAATATATCACAGCGAGAATGATGCCATTAAACGAAAAACAGAAGGATTTCTGTTAGCACAGAATACATTACTTGTAATCTCCATTAAACTAAGTTTATATGTATAATTATATCTCAGAGTGTCCACATTTTTAGGGTGCGTTTCCATTAACTACGAACTGCTAGTGCTACGGACCGACTCTAAATTTTAAGAAATAGAAAGAAATATGTTTCCTTACATCATTTACAGAAATATCTTGAAAAATTATTTCAATGCTCACTCATGAACATGATAGTTAAAACTGACACCGACACTGGTTTTTTATTAATGTATGGTAGAATTCAATTTTCTGTACGTAGCAATTCACTGTTGATGGATTCGCATCCTAAATTGGAGTCACATATTGGCTTGAAGACCATGATCCAACTAATATTTGCTTGCCCTCATTTTAAACTAGATGTAGATTGGTTATTTTTTCATCTTTCTATTATGTTTAAAATGAAACACTGAAGCACCTTGAGCGTCAACGATATACAATACCTACAGTATACTATAATACTAGTTGTTTCAATACATTGTACTTATAATAATCGAATACACACACATACGCATAACTTGCAACACTACATCTGCTTAAATGCAAGTTATGCATTCAGTTTATAATCTTACTAAAGCAAGATACACACAATAACATTTAAAAATTTTGTTTAGCATTTATAATTCAAAAAAAACAAAAAACTGATGAGACAGATAAGCATAGTCAATATAAAAAGTTACGTACATGTACATATATAAATTGCAAAATGTAAATAAATACTTTTTGTATTGATCACCAATGTTTGATGTGGACACTTCAAGCAATGGGACAATAACATCTTATCTTAATAATGTGACAAAATGTCAAAAATATTGGCAAGTTGTTGTAATGTTATTCTGTGTAAACAAATGGAATTAGAAAGTGATTAAGAAAGTAAAGTTTGTTTGTTTAACGACACCATTGGATGTCACATGCGTGGTTGTATCGACACTTGGTCACAGAATGCCACTGCTGAATAACAGCAAGAGATCATTCCCACAGACAGGATAGCACACACCATGGCCTTTGATGTACCCACACTGGTTGGAACAGGAAATAACCAAATGTGTCCATGGAGGAGGATCGATTCTTCGACCCATCGTACTTCAGGTTGACGCTCGTGTTCAGCGGTTATTGGATATCAAATGCATGGTTATATCAACACTTGGTCATAGAGGAAATCCGCTGCTGCCACATAGGTTACTCTTCTTCGGATAATAGCAAGGGATTTTTTATGTACACTTTCTCCAGACAGGATAGTACACACCACGGCCTTTGATAGACCAGTCGTGGATCACTGGTTGGAACAGGAAATAACCCAATGGGACCCCTGAGGATCGATACTTCAACTCATCAAGCCGCAGGAAATGGAATAAACCAAATTTGAACACAAAATATGGACAAAACACCTTTATAATTTTATTGAGAAAAAGTTGGATTGTTTAAATTTCAATATGTGGTTCCAGGAGGCCGAATAAATGTGTTGAATATTGAGCTGATGGAGTGGGGGTGGGGAGGTGGTGAGGCACAACTAGAAAAGGGAACTGCCACTGAAGGGCACTAACACTGCATGGAAAATGTGTCGTCAAGTGGTTGGAGGGTAAAGTTAACCCTCTGACTCAGTCAAGTGGTTGGAGGGTAAAGTTAACCCTCTCATTCAGTCAAGTGGTTGGAGGGTAAAGTTAACCCTCTGACTCAGTCAAGAGTTGCAAGAATTAACATCTAACAGTGTAGTATTTAATTTCTTACACAATAATGTATTTTCGAAACAAATCGCAGTTTTCAACTACAAATAACTGTAGAGCCTAAGTGACCGTTATTTAGTCCACTGCGTGTAATGTACGTAATGGTACTTACCGGACAGCCACTCGCTTGTCAATGCGAGAATACTAACGAGACAGCGACACGAAAGATGATCCGAGTGAATCAGTATACAACTGATGTTTATTGAATTGTTATCATTATAGCAATAACGCACACAAGAGTGTAAGAATGCTGAATAAAAATGTTTTCTTTTGTTTAACCAATAGTCTAGAATAAATTGATTACTGGTCGACTGTTGGATATGAATTTGATTTTGTTTTCCATATATTATAACTCTGGTTTAAGAAAACAAAATGTTTATCAACAGGTTGCCAACAGCCACTTTCATTTAACAATTTACTTGTTATAATAAAGTCATATTAGAGGAACTTTACTGTATAAATACTGGAGAAGTAAACAAAATAATAAATGAGAAACTGCTAAAATACTATCAGCAATAAGGGTTAATAATTAAATACTGCGTAAATTATAAATAAATGTTTAGAACAAACCTGTACAAGACATCAAAGAATGACTGTGTTTCATACTACTATAGATAAAAAGCCATTCTTTGTATATTTTCATAACAGAAATCACAATACATATCTTTGAAGGCACAACTTACAAATTGTTACATTAAAGACTGAGCATATTGACACCGAATAAGGCAAAGATATGTAAAACACAACCAAATATTTTCTAAAACACTAACTAGGAAACTATTGATCACTAATCTAACATTATGTTAACATTACTGTAATACAGTTAGACATTGCGTATGAATATTCATGAGAATTATTTATTATAAACTATTTTTGTAGAAATAAAGAATATTACATGTGGCCATTAAAGATCACTCGTCTTACTAATTGTTTCAAAATGTATACCACAAGCGAAAGCATTTTAAAACAATGAATTTAAGGTGAGTGATCTCCAATTGACACGAGTGTAATATTCTATTGCTTCAAAATCCTTAAAAAAAAAAAATTTAAGTAGATTAAATTAACATTTGCAAATATATTCTGTGAGCTAAATACTACTATATATACGTTTTCCCAAGTGTACAATATTAGTTAAATAAGAGCAATTATAATACCAAGTTCAGGCACATCAATAAAACAAATATTGTTGGAAATATTGTCAAAACAACATATGGAAAACATAAGCTCCTCGATTTACTATTACACAGGAATAACATACTTCATTATTAAGAAAATATATATAATTATTAACTTTTTTTAAGTTATTTTCTGGTACATGTACTACTAAAGTCATGGAATGAAGTCACTGTAATATAATTACAGTATTAGTTTAATCACACATAACTCACTAACAGTGCAATGTAAAAGCTTCATTTTAGAGTACATATCATGCAACAAGTGTAGTCACTTAATGAACACATTCAACCAAAAGAACAATTTCACAACAAAAGCATCATTGTCAACCATGATGGTAAAATTAACAAGCTCGGTGATGAATTACGGCTAAAATTTTTAATCGGAATTCTCACATTACAAATTATAGTACGGTACACAATTACAGCGAGATGACTTTAAAGCCACCGATTCAAGTTTAAGACAGATGCTACAATACTGCCAACACCTAATATACTGGTAATAGAGCTCTTTTTTTTACCTTTTTAATTACTAAAATGTTCTTGCTTAGAATACCAATATTTGACCCTGGTCATCCATATTTTTATAATAGATGAAGTTTCGAGTTTAAGACAAAAGCCCCCGACGGTGCAAGTGATGATTGTCTTTTACAAACAAATGGTGTCAACACTGTTTAAACATTAGCTTATGTATGTATACGGTCAAAAAAATCATCTGGTTTCTCTTGGTTGTTAACTTTTTTGTTAGTGCTATTGTTGTTTCCCTGGCTTTAATGATATATATGGTTGTGAGCTAGAAAATGCAATTGGAACATGTCTTATTATCTATAAATAATGGTAACATCGGAACTTAGCATTTTAATATTTAGCTCACTTTACCAATGCACACATTTTAAATGCCTTTGTAAACTCGAGCGATTCCAATAGATACGAATGTCAAATCAATTAAACCAAAGTGTAGCCATTTTGCAATCAATATATTGAATAGTAAAACTTGATAACACCATTTGATCAACATGCTCATAGACACCAGAATTAATACAGTACCGGTAATCATCTTATGCTAATTGTTCATTAAACTGTCCTATATACCGTAAATCCTTGAATAGAGGCCTGCCATGCCTCGATTAGAAATTCCCTTAGGGGAAAGATTTTTCATTTCTTAGTGCAGTAAGAGGTTCATAACAATCTAATTCTTCAATACACTGTACAATACAATCTCTAAAAATAAAAATGGGCGATCAACATTGTTATTCTTTAAACAGATACTATTAGGTCAAACAATAGATGTCTGCCTTGAATATAGGTCGGGTTTCAGTATGTCATATAAAGCATAGAAGACGTCTACGCTTCTATCCAAGGATTTATGGTCAACTGCTTTTCTACCACTTTTATTAGTAGAAAACATCATTTCCATTTGATCTAGATGTTATATAACTAGGTTTGTTTGACCCTGATTTGCACAACACTGAAACAAAACAACACGGGATAAATAATACAGTAATAACACATTAAAGTTATGACCATGATAGTCCTCAATTGGATGGACTTACTACATGGCTAACAATGATGGAATTAATTGTGATCACTTTCTCTTAAAACATTCAATGTAAGAGTTACAAAATATATGCTTCTAGACATATCTTAATACAGCGTGAATAGTCAGTTTTCTTTGAGCAATCTGTGACTATTAAAAAGAAACATGAAAAATTGGTCCCATAGTAAAATATACATATTACAATTACATACATGTACGTTTAACAGAAAAAGGGAGGAAAAACAACCAAAATATGCACATTTATATTTTAAAATTAAAATAGAATTTTTTAATGAATCAAAATACAAATCATTTTGAGTAACAAAAATAGAATAGATAATAAATTGTTCCCTCTCAAATATGACAATCTCTTTGAGTACTCAGTGTATCAGTTGTTTTAATGATGCATGTACAAGGTAGAGAATGATGCAAATAATGCACATACAAATATCATAAAACTTTTTTTTTCAGCCAAAGTAAAGCCGGTTCATATTCCTCCAATGTACATGTATTGGTTTTAATATTTATTATTATAATTTTGTAAGATGACTTCTTTTGTGTTGAAAGGAAAACCCAGCATATTTCGAGTCCTACAGAGTCATTTGTATTGTGCTGTGAGGGAGAAAAAAAAGTATTGTTAAATTTTACTCAAACATACTCAATAAATATAAATTATATATATTTCTAGTTTTACTAGTTTTTTTATTTACTAACACATGATTTAATATTCTCCATTTCTTCCTTTCTCACAACACAATAACCCTGTAACCCATTTCAAATCTGAGATAATTTGTGTGTAGTTTATACAGCTGTAATGATACCGCAATACAGAATAGTATTACAGAATTATATTACAATTCAAAGTCCACAATACGATACATTGATTCAGGACAGCTTAGTGTTAGTCTATCAGTGGACACAATGAGGTGAGTCTGCTCGTGTGACTAATGACATCACTGAGCAGACGTCTTTTTGCCGGTGCCTTTTCGCCGCAGGGGACAGGAAAACGAACCGTTCCCCAAAAATATTATATAAATAGTATGTCTGAAGACAATGACAAGTTAGCAGAGATTCAAACATTGCTCAGGCAACTACTGACATGCCACAGACGATTTTGAACCTACAACACAAACATGTTTGAATCAGTTTGCATGACATGAAAGTGTATGTACCTCCTGGCTGGTAACGGAAACGTACTAAACTTTTCAGTAACTCAGCTTGTTTCGTGTCTTCACTTGTTGTTAAGGTCATCATGTCAACCCTTACAATTAAGAAAAAGTCCACGGCAAAAAAAAAATGCTGTGGAGAAATAGTGTCCACGGCATTTTCCACGGCAATTTTGCTGGTAACATGTTTTTCACTTCTCGACCAAGCTAATTTTAGTGTACAAACACAGGTTTATAATTAAATAATACATTTATTCTGTAAACCACTTTGTTAGTATATTTGTGATGTTACCATAATACTGCATTGTAAAAACAAATATGATGAAACTTAATAGGGGGTAATAACAAATTCGAAGAAAAATAAAATCACTAGTTTTTTTAAAAAACTTTTCAAAGGCAAAAATAAATGCCCTGGAGAATCGAAACATCTGTGGTGATCTCTGCGGCATTGCTGATTGCCGTAGTTAATTGCAGGGCTTGTCATGTGCATAAACTAGAACTAAAGTTTTCACTTGGAAATGAAACAGTTTTGGAAAATTACTTCTTGGGTAGAAGAACAGACTGAACGTTTGGCGATACGTATCATATCACGACCCGTGTATTGGATACATATCATATCGTGACTCCCTGTATCATTACACTTCTAGTAGTTTAAATAATTAATTAGGGCTCCGGCCGCTATTGCGGCGGAGACCTATTGTTCTTGGCGGAATTATTATTATTATTATTATTCTTATTTTTCCTTATTTTGACTTCAATGGCCAATATCTCGACAAGTTACCGTCCAAAAGTCTCCAAATTTTGCAGGGTACTAGGGATATATCTTAGCTAAAAGTTGTCAATTTATGACGTGTCCGTCGTTCTGGACGTTGTTGTAGTTGTAAATCACGCACACCGACCGAGTCAAAAAGTATAGATTTATGATAATAAATTGAAAACTTACCGATGAAAACTCACGAAATTTTGCAGGTACCTAGAAGTCATTGGTGCCTAAATAGTCTCCAAATATTAGCGTCCTGTGTCAACGCATAACAGCAAGACCGATTTTACCAATTGTTACAATCTTATGCAAAGTATTAAATTGCCAATATCTCGAAAATGAAATCGACAACATATCTTCCGTTCTGTACAAAATGTTCATATTCATGAGGCGAACACAATGGCAGTCTCAGAAAAGTCCTGAGCCCAAAACAAAATGGCGGACGACAGCAACAAGATTGATTTGACCGATTACCGACATATGTAAAGTATTGAATTGGCAATATCTCGAAATGTTAGACGCCAAAAGAATTGATATTTGGCAGGGTTCTAGGGACTGATATTAACTAAAAGTTATCAAAATATGGCGTGTACAGCGTCCTTGACGTTGTTGTGGCTGTGACTTACGCACACCGACTTAAGCCATACTTTTATAAGTATGATAATAAATTGCTAATATCTCGAAAAGTTACAATCTAAAAGTCCCAACATTTCGCAGGGTACTATGAACATATCTTACCTAAAAGTGTTCAAAATATTGGCCTCGTATGTCATACGTTGTTGTTATTGTCGTAATCGAAAAAGTGCCGTCGCTTCGTTCTTTCAGAGAAATAATTTACGTTTGATAACTCAATTTTTGAAATTTGCGTCTTACTCAAAAAATCTCATATGTCTGAGCCATCAGTAAATTGTAGAAACTCGTCTATCAGGTCTATAAAGCGCAATCTCGACAAGTTACCGTCCAAAAGTCTTGAAATTTCGCAGTGTACTAAGGATATATCTTAGCTAAAAGCTATCAAAGTATGAGGTGTCCGACGTTCTGGCCGTTGTTGTAGCTGTAATTTACGCACAGTGACTTGAGACAATTTTCGAAGAATGATAATAGGTTGAAACCTTATCGATGAAAAGTCACGAAAGTTTGAAGGTACCTAGAAGCCATTGGTGCCTAAAACTGATGTAGATATACGCCCTCCATAGCAACGCATCAGTGTTATGTTCCGATATTTACTAATAGTGTTAGCATCACGTTTTCATACAGAACAGAACAGAACAGAACAGAACTTTATTTACACTCAGCACGTTCCACAACGGCATAAGAGGAACATACACATTTATATTATACAGGACAAGATGGTTTACAGGAGGGGTATATAATTTATAGATAAAGTATACACAATAGCAGAACAAAAAATATATAGATATTCTATATAATGGTACCAGAGGGTATATATATAGCAGTGCATACATGTCATGTCATTGCAATACAATATAAACATAATCAATAACATAAACCAGACTATATACATAGTAATGAATAGTTTTAGTGGCGAAGAATGGTTGTGTAACAGGTTTTAGTTCACCTGTCAGTGGCATTTAAGTACTTGAGTAATCATAATGATGAATTTGCCTATCTTTACAGTGTACTTATTTTATTGGTGCTCAGTAGTTCTTTAAATTTATAAGTGTTTGGTGGTTTATAATTGTATGGATGTATCAGTTCTGTTCGTGAATTATCCCAAAAAAAACATGTTAAAAGATAATGGAGTTCGTCTCCTATATCAGTTGCATCGCATACAGTACTTTTTCTATCTTCCAGCAAGATGTTATTCCAGCGGCCAGTTTGTACAGGTCAACAATGATTTGAGGTTCTAA
>JAUTCZ010044599.1:0-12207 GCA_032273805.1 Melanodrymia brightae | reverse complement strand
GGAGTAGCGGGTTTCCTCTCTCATACTAACACTAACTTCTGTCGTGGGCAGACAGCCGAGGCAGCTGGACTGTGTGACTACGACAGACGTGCTTGAACCTTAATTGGATATAAACACGTAAATAAGTTATAATAACGAGTGGTCTTCCTGTCGTGGACGCAAGGGCTGGACTTGACCAGAACTCATGCACATGACAGGCGTCTGCTACAACAGCTTGCTCTGAATGTAGACGTTTAAACATCTTGACCTGACCTGATCCGACCCAAGTGGCCTTATCTTATAACGAATTGTTTCAAAACGTATCCAACGAGCGAAAACGAGTTGGGATACAATTTGGGATGCGAGTTATGAAATCAGAGATCTCCAACGGACACTAGTGTAGTATTCTATTTCTTACAAAACCTGGCATTTTTTAAATATATATTTAAACAAATGAATTGGACTACTGCATGGGCGTCACTTGGTTTGGGACAGTGGGGACATGTCCTCCCCCCACTTTTTGGAGTTGGCGGGACTAACATGCAATGGTCTCCCCCGCCCCACTTTTTAGTATAAATAACACGTTCCCCTCCCCCAACTTTTCTTTAGAAAATGACGCTCATGAACTGCTGCAACTACAAATTCTGTGGAAAGTTGTTAAACGCTTCGCATGACACTAACTGTCTTGCTATCCTTGTTTTTGCTATCCTTGTTGAACGATACTTGCTATCCTTGTTGCAGAACAAGTCTTGCTATCCTTGTTGCAGGACAAGTCTTGCTATCCTTGTTGCAGGACAAGTCTTGCTATCCTTGTTATATGACACTTGCTATCCTTATTTTTGTATGACACTTGCTATCCTTGTTATATGACACTTGCTATCCTTATTTTTGTATGACACTTGCTATCGTCGTTGTTGAATGGAACTTGCTACTGTCATCGTTTCGAAGGACATTTGGGCAACATCTTCATTATGGAAGTGACTTTACAGAATATGCTTAATTGATTTAGATGTTCGCTTTTTATGTTTCAGGGACTGTTATTAATTTACTTGGGATGAGTGTTTAATCCCTTAGTTTTGGTGTGAGGAGTGAAAGTGTATGAAGTGATTGTGTGTGGTGTTCGAACGGGTTTCAGTGCACATATGCTAGTGTTTGCTTTATTAAGTTTTTTTGTTGTACATTGGTTGTGTTTGTGTTGTTCTTTCTATTTCTCAGGCTCATGAAAGTTACCACTGGTTCTATTTGATATTCACATTTCATGAATTGGCCACTATTGACAAAATGTTTAATTGTCTGGCCACAATAAAAGCCACATATTTAAATAATTATATGAATATTCATGTAAATTGTTTTTCATTACAAATGTTCATACATGTATTAAATTTTAAAAGCTGAACATTGTCTTTCCATATTTTACTTAATAATAATTATACTAAATGCAAATAAAAAACATGCTTTGTAAGAGGCCATACATAAATGTCAATGTTTGTCACAATCTGAACAAAGTTAGGATGCGGTTTCACCCTATCTCTCCATCCCCTTCTAAACATAACATACAACATTTATCAACTGTTGACCAATGCTTTAACATGGAAAGCAATCAGGACTTGGCTTTTACCCACTCTCACCATTCTGAACATTGTTCGGATCGTGAAACGCATTGACATTTTATGCACGATCCCTATTGAACTGGGTTGCACTATGTCTGGATCAAGTCATTAATCATTACTTGCTTGATAACAGACGAGTAATATACGAACGCGTATGTGTAGTGCACAGAACGACACTGAGATAACTTTGACCGGAAAAGAAAGCAGTTTTGTCTTGGGTTGGTCCTGTCTATTATGCAAATCTGGTTCGGACTAAGAATCCTATATAGTATAGCATTATACATTGTTTAGGAACTGTACTCTTGTTAGTTAGTTATAACTTATTTACGTGCTTATATCTAATTAAGGTCCAAGCACGTCTGTTATGGTCACGCTGTACAGCTGCCTCGACTGTCTGTCCAGGACAGAAGTTAGTGTTCCTGTTGGGTTGGGTCATTTGTGGTGTGCTTCCATGAAACAAGTGTTCAAGCACACCTGTCATGGGGAACAACATCTGACTTCGCCAGAGAGTTCTGTCCACGACAGGGGTATACTTGTGGACTTGTATTCTTTTTACACCAGCCCAGAATATAAAACCTATGCAGATATGACATGTATTTTACGGCGTTCTATCATATCAAATAATCTGTTTGGTATACAAATTAATGTAGGATAAGGACTACCGTAGTATATTATTGATTGTTACCAACACATAATAATCCATATGGAATCATTAGTAACTATACAAACATCAGAACATTGTATCGTTTAACTCTGTGTATTGTGCTAACAATAATACCGGACAATCACAAGAATGACACTCCATGCGTTAATTACTCATGATTATCATTTAATTATATTACACGAACAGTGTGGCAGATGGCCCCGGTATGTGTGTTCATTCTGTAATTATTGACTTTGAGCTGGACAGCTCATCAGTATATAGATATTATATTATATAATATAATATATATCAAAGGTGAACAGTTGTATGTAATACAAGCCAATATAGTTGTTTGCTACGAGATTGCAAATAATATAGATTAAATACAAACATTTCTTAGGGTTGTGGCATGGCATAAAACAAGACAAGACAAGACAATAATTTATTTCGCTCAGGTCGTAATCTACGGCATATGAGAAAGATGTATATACAATAGTAGGACATGGTTAACAGGAGCAAAATAGTAATAATAACAGTAATAGTAATATAATGGCAATCTCCCCGTTAAACAATTGAATAAAATTATGAGGTATAATGACTACTTTTAAGATCAATGTCACCATGATTGCGCAGCTAATGCTATTTGTAACATATTTCTGGCTCTTGGAGCATTTTTTAGTGTTAAAATTAAAATTTACTTACATCTTATTGCTAACAACATCAATATAATTTATAATATTTGTCCAAAACCATCCACTTTTAAAATTACAACGTTTCGTCTGTATACTACAGACTTTCTCAATATTATTTATTTTAGTATTAATTTTTCTGTCGTGTGATATATAATAATATGATTATCCAATGTGTTTCTAGTCATACAGATGGTTATAATAGCTTAATGTCACTATGTGTATGTTTGCGTAAAGTACTTATTGTAGACAAAAGTTCAAGGACCGTATTAAAGGTACGCTCTCGATGTCACCGTGCTGGGTTTGACTAATTACCGAAAACTACCGAAAACAAAAACATAAAATACGCAAATTGAGCCTAAAATCTAATAACCGAAAATTAAAAAAAACCCAATAAAATAACATAAAAATGTCCAAAAATAAATTGCGCATCTAACGATATTATTGTCACACTTGTAACCACTAAATATATTCGAGTAACGTTACAAGTTGTCGAAGCGCAAACGATCATGCATTATACATGAAAATATCGTATCGGTACTCAGCATTGAACTTATGAACCACGTTAATGTTTTTCAATACGGGCACTCCGCCTATTACAACACGTTTACAATATCCCACGGTCTGAGATAAACAAAAAAATCTCTTTTGACAAAAGAAAATGTTCACAGTTGCGTATAATGGACTACAATTGCAGAACACTCTGTCATGTTGAAATCGCTTGGTCAATCACAAATTGAAAGTGTGAGAAATCGTCTCAGAGGATTGGAACAACTTTACTGACATGCCGTGTGATGCTCTGTGATGTTCAATTAGTCAAGTTGTTACTATCACATTCATCGCGGCCGTCATACACGTCTTTGGCGCATCGACAAGGGCGGTGATAGTGTCAACGGTGACGGCCACATCTTTGCAGAGAGCCGCCGTGAGCAAGGATGTTTAAGTAGCATAGAAACTTGCACGAAGAAAAATCAGTTTTGCAAAGAAATTGAAGGCATATTAAATCTACAAATGTGGTATTTAAAAATATGGACTAGTTAGTTAGTTACTAATAACTTATTTCCGTGCTTATATCCAATTAAGGTTCAAGTACGTCTGTCATGGTAGGCAGTCCAGCTGCCTTCATTTCCTGTCCAGGACAGAAGTTAGTGTTAGTATGATAGAGAAAATCCGCTACTCCGAATTGATAAGTAGCAAGGGATATTTTATATGCATTTCACCATAGACAGGACTGTAATTACCATGGACTTTGTTAAACCAGATGCGGACACTGGTCGGCGTAAGTTGAAGTACACCTACCTCTTGAGCCATGCGGAGCACTCACTCTGGGTTGAAGCCGATACTGGAATTTAACATTCCATATGCCACGAATCGGATTCGAACCCAGTACCTACCAGTCTTAAGCCAGATGTGTTTAACCAGTGCGCCACGGAGACCGTGTTACTATCACATTCATCGGGTCCGTTGGACGTCTTTGGCGCATCGACAAGGGCGGTGGTAGTGTCAACGGTGACGGCCACATCTTTGCAGAGAGCCGTAGTGAGCAGGGATATTTAAGTAGCATAGTTTAACAACTTGCACGAAGAAAACCGGTGTAAAAGGAACGCAAGTCCGGCCGAAATGCAAGTCCGGTTATATCGTAACAAAAATGGATAACAATAAAACAAATATTTACGGAATGAAACAAATAATCTGATCCATAAAACAAGATATTACCTACAAGTCCTAGATAAATATAAGAACAAGCGCAATAAAACTATGTGTTTTATACAAGTCTGGTTTGGACTAGGATTCCTATAGTACATGTAGGTCCTATAGCATTATACATTGTGTCGGACCTATATTCCTACGGACTTCTATTCCTATTACACCGGCCCGCGTGGTGTAGACCCATTCGTGGCATATATGGGATTTTTCATCACAGTACCGACTCCAACCTACAAAGTGAGTTCTCCGCAAGGCTCAATGGCTAGGTCCTATCATTGTTTCAGCATGACCGACATCCGTGGTTAACGCTTCGGTTTCAGGCTGGTAGGTACTGGGTTTGAATCTCATTCGTAGTATATGGGATTTTTAATCCCAGTACCGAGTCCAAACCAAAGTGAGTGCTCCGCAAGGCTCAATGGGTAGGTGTACTTTCACAACTGGTTCAACAAAGGCCGTCGTATGTACAGTCCTGTCTAAGGGAAAGTGCATATAAAAGATTCCTCGTTACTTATCAATTTGGAGTAGCGGGTTTCCTCTATCAGGCCATCGAGGCAGCTGGACTGCGTGGTCATGACAGACGTGCGTAGACCTTAATTGGATATAAGCACCTAAGTAAGGTATAACTAACTAAAATTAAATTTACAAAGAAGTTGAAGGCATATTAAATCAACAAAAGTGGTTTTAAAAA
Organism: Melanodrymia brightae; assembly: GCA_032273805.1. Taxonomy (NCBI): domain Eukaryota; kingdom Metazoa; phylum Mollusca; class Gastropoda; order Neomphalida; family Peltospiridae; genus Melanodrymia; species Melanodrymia brightae. The sequence continues at coordinate 6,891 of JAUTCZ010044599.1, read as the reverse complement.
ATCTGAACTAGTTTCGTGCTGGGATATAAAAAAACCATTACTCATTCATTCATTCATTCATTCATTCATTTCGTCGTAAGTACAGCCATACTACATGTATCTTCATCTATTTTTCTTACTTAGAGCCCTAACAAACATGATTGACGTTAAGAGGCACTAACTAACTTCTATACAAAATAGGTCAGTGACCTACTTTTAGATCTCGTTGACATACTTGTTCAAAATGGTGTCAAAGTCCAAGTTCCTACTTCAGTCCTGTATAAAGCAAGTCGAGTGTAAAAAAGCCCAGCAACGACAACAACAACAACAACATATACAACTACTACCACAAACCAAATCCACCAAAATGTCATCCACCACCTTTCCGACTAAAAGCCCCAGTGATAAAACTACAACAACAACAACATCATCAACAACAACAACAACGACAACATCGACAACAGCAACAACAACAACAAGATCATCATCATCATCGTCGTCGTTATCGTCATCATCATCATCAACAACAACAACAACAACAACAACAACAAGATCATCATCAACAACAACAACCTCCGCATCAGAAACAGCAAAAAACAAAACACCTAAAAAAAAACTCTGACAAAAGAAAGTGACATCATTGGCTGGCACCACACGTGACTTCAGCTACTCAATTACACTTCTATGTCTTGTTCTAATGGGTGGAAATCCTATGGGGCAAAAGACACTCTAATTACAATTTGCTCCAGTGGATTAAAATCGATCCACGACTCTCCGTGTCACTGGCTCGTGCAATTTAATAATAAGTTTTTTGGTTTCAATTCCATCTTGCCTTCTTTTACTAATACTCGGAGACGTCAAAGTTTCGTAATTGTCATATCTTCGTAGGCTTTTGGGCAGCCTAACGACATCTGTTGTACTATAAAGAGGTATTTCGTAAACAAGCCACCCAATGTCAGTCAATCGGAGCGTAGTTTGTAGCGGATTAAGTATCGAAATGCGTTAGTAATGGTGCTATAAAAGCAATAAACCAGAGGTTAGTATAGCCAGGGGCTATTTCAAAGGTCCCAAAGTAGTCGTTGAGGATCGAATGAAAATTGAAGATAAATAATAGTCTTAAATTAAAGGATTTATTCTCCCGAGTTTTAAAACGGATTCCCGCACGTGATCGTATAATGTTAGTTGTAACAAGTTTGATAAAGTTTGTTTGTTTAACGACGCCACTGGAACACATCGATTATAAATCAGCGGTTATTGGACATCAGACACAGGTTATATTGACACATGGTCTCAGAGGAAACTAGCTGTCGCCGCTTCATGGGCTACTCTTACCGAAAAACAGCAAGGGGTCTTTTATGTGCACTGTCCCATAGACGGGATAGCACACAACATCCTCACGGAAAATAGCCCAAAAACTGTTTTGCGCTGTGATTTCTCGACCCATCCCACCACATGCAGACAGTTTACCTCTGGACTACGTCCCGCCCTTTTAATATGGATTCCCGTACGTGATCTGATCATGTAATGTTATTTTTAACATGTTTATTTATCATCTATATCATTTACCATTGTTTGACACCCAATAGCCGATGGTTTTTTTTCGTGATGGGGTGTCGTTAAACATCCATTTATTTCATTTCATTAATTTTGTAACAAGTATCTGATTAATAGAGTATTAATTTTGTTACTTGTTAAAATTAAAATTAACGTTTTCTTACATCTATAGAATTATATATCCCCGGGAGCAGGACGTAGCTCAGTGGTAGAGCGTCTGTCTGCAGCTCGATGGGTCGAAGGATCGGTCCTCCTCAGGGTACCCTTTGGGTTATTTCCCGTTCCAGCCAGTGATCCACGACTGCTCCATCAAAGGCTGTGGTGTGTGCTATCTTGCACTGAGTTGTTTCAAGACGTAGATACATTTTTAAACAATGAGGTATAAGATAATTGATATCTAACGGACACGAGTGTAGTATTCTATTTCTTATATATCCTAAAAAATAGTTTCAAAAGAAATCACGGTTTCCAACTAAACAATTTATATCTACGGCTCAAGACGTACACACAGATACATACACATACACATACATGCTACCATCGAAATACAACCGACAGGTTCAGGATATAGCTCAACGACATATTAACTGATCAGCGACATTCGTCGTAGAGTGTATACCGGGCATTAGACGAACTGCTTTAAGGTATAGAGGAGCAGGGTAATGATGTTGTTTTGGACACTGATGGCAATACTGCTCACTAATCGTGTTAACAAGCCTCGAATACATGGCTTCATTAATAAACGTTATCCATACATATTCAATGGTGACAAAATTGACAGCCATTTGACTTTATCGATTTGGGGGTTATAAAACTATAATTGGGACTAGGTTCGGAGGAGATGTCAGTAGATAAGAATACAAATCGCTATAATTCCGGTACATGCTATTTTTAATTGGTTTTGCTACCGCACTTATGGTTAGATTAGCCCTGTCCATGTCTAGAAATAATTAGTGTGTACGGTGTATAGCGGATATATTATTATTTCAGATTGGAAGATGTGTGGTATTCTTATAGTGTCTGTGGGGGAGGAATGCTCAATTATTGTTCAAGTTGGCCATGGGCGTCATTTTCTGACGAAAAGTGGGGGTGTGGGGACCGTTTGTGACAACTATGTTTGTGAGGAACCACCGTTCACCGTCTTTGGTGAATTCTGGTCGCATGTATGGTATACAATACAGTCAAACCTGCTTGAGCGGCCACCTGGCTTAAAGGGTCACCATAATATTGTACCAAATCATCAATTTTAGTGTATTGTGACCTGTATTAAGCAGTCACTTGTCTTAAGAGGCCACTTTTATTTACTCCCTTAGGTGGCTGCTTAAGACAGGTTTGACTGTACATTACTGTGTGGTAATGTGGTATTTATACTAAAATGTGGGTGGAGGGGGACATTTGCATGTTGGTCCCCCCACTCCAAAAAGTTGGGGGATATGTCCCACCTCTCCACTTCCAAGTGACGCCCATGAAGCGGGCCATATCTAGATGCCAGACAAATAGTTATGCAGGAATAGTAAATAATGTGGATTCGTGTACTCACGTTATATGACAAAAACATGTTATTTATCCTGAAACTGAACGTAAGTTCCATAACATCCGGTAATTTCAAATCATTCGAGAAATATAAATCCATTTTAATAAGGAAAACGGTCAACGGACCTGGTCATCTGCATAGTATGTCTAAAAACTAAATTACTCTTATATTCGCTTAAATCATTTTATGTAAGTTTTGGGCTACTTTTTTTCTCATTTCAACCTATTGTCCCCTTATTTACACATTTTCGTTGTTCGGAAAAATACTAAAATTAATTTTTTCTTTTTCCACTGTGCTTTTTAGCGTGACCAATAAGAAAAGAAAAACCCTTAAACCCAAAGTCTTGCAATTTTTTTTTACAATACACACAATTCTTGTTTAGAGATTATAACAGGTTTTAATTAGTGTCACACTCCCGAGTTTTAAAATATATAATGCCATATATAATGCCACCGTATCAAATTCTATTTGGCTAATAGAGCATTTCTTATTATTAAAACTAACGTTGACTTACATTTTGTTGCTTACAATAATTATCAATATTATATGTATAAGGCTATATCAACACTTGGTCACAGAGAAAACCCGCAGCCGCCAAATAGGGTAATCTTCTTCGAATGACAGCAAGGTATGTTTTATATGGACTTTCCCATATACAAGATAACAGACACCACGGCCTTTGATGTATCAGTGGTTGGAACGGGAAATAACCCAACGGTTCCCCTGACGAGGATCGACCCGTCGACCTAGCGAACACTCGAGCGCTGAGATACGCCCCGCTCTAGCGACTGTAATGCAAAAAAACAAGTAATTATAAGTATCTGATATTTTGTCTTAAAAAAGGTTTTGCATTTATTTCTTTTCGTACATGAAGATAGACATTACAGAAAAAAGTCATCGGATTTTGGCGCCAATTTTCTCTGCTCTGTCACACACCAAAACTAATCAATGCTTAGAACACCTAATACATACTTCTCATGGTGTCATACTTGAACAAAATATTATACAAATTTGTTTTTGTAGTTCAAATAAACCTTTTATTTGTTCTCTGGGGATATTTGATAGAGCTTTAGACACGAACATCCATCATTGGGAAAATGATGAGCCCACATTTAATATAATTCGCACTCATAAAATTAATGTTCTGTCATTCAAACTGTTGTGGAGGCGGGACGTAGTCTAGATGTAGAATGTCTGCCTGTGGCGGGATGGGTAAAGGGATTGATCCTGCACAGCGCAAAACATTTTATGGGCTATTTTCCGTTTCAGCCAGTGACTGGTTTATCAAATTCCATGGTGTGTGCTATCCTGTTTATGGGATATGCACATAAAAGACCCTTGCTATTATTCGGTAAGAGTAGCCCATAAAACGGCGACAGCGGGTTTCCTCTGAGACCATGTGTCAATATAACCATGCGTCTGACGTCCAATACCCGCTGATTTATATAATCGATGTGTTCCAGTGGCGTCGTTAAACAAACTTTGTCTTTTTATCATAAATGTTCTGTCATTCAAACTGTTTCAGGGAGTAGCGCAGCAAAAGAGCGTTCGTCTGAGGTTCGATGGTTCGAAGGATCGATCCTCCTCAGGGGACCCGTTGGGTTATTTCAAGTTTTAGCCGGTGATTCACGATTGGTCAATTAAAGGACATAGTGTGTGTGCTATCCTGTCTGTGTAAACGTTTACATAAAAGCTCTCTTGCTGTTATTGGTTAAGGGTAACGCAATCACTTGACGATGTTAGCAGAAGAGCAAATACTGTCCCTGTGCATCTAGATAATTACATACATGTATTATGCGATTACCTAGCCAAAACACTGAAGCAAAAAGTTCGAACACTTCTAAGGTCAGTGGTATTGTCTGCAGACGCAGCAGAGCGGAAACGTTTGGCTCCAAAATCGGCGAGTCAGAGTCTTTAAGAAACGCCATGCCGTTCTTGCTCAGAAGTGGTAACTAGTAATATTGTAAGTAACTTATCAAACTGTCACCCATCTTGTCACGTGTGTATATTATAAAGTGTCTATGTATATATTCCTTCTATGCTGTTGTGCAACGGCCCGAGTGCAAATGAAGTCTTGTCAGGGTCATATCGTCCATGGACTGGTGGAAACGTTTTAAGGTAGGCATTTAGAGGATATTTCAAATATTATTGACACAGAAAATATCTGATGCAATACTCTACTTTAACCGATTTCACACACATGTTTATCGTTTCTATAAAACCAGCGCACGAACAAATTGGATGTTCTTACGACTGATGCTACCATTGCACCAGATAACGCTAACATTTTTAGTTATTTTTATTTTATTTAAATCAATTGTTTTATCCGTCACAAGGAGAAACATTGGTTTCGTCTTGTGTCAACTTGTTGCTAAACGCCAACTCACACGCTTCTATTCCTTTTACGCCGGAATTGAAGGCAGAAAATCGGAGATTTTACATCTTTGAGACATTACATATAAAGAAAACGTGTACAAAAAAAAAACAAGCTGGAAGCTACAGTCATGTTGATCGACATAAATGAGATCAACTGAGTTATAATACATTCATTATATTGTTACAAATATATATAATTCTATTTGCTTAGATAAGAATCTGCACACACTGGACTGAATCCTCTTCTACTACCCTCAATACGCACTGTAGTTCCTTGCGAAACTTGATAAATTCAATTCGACATTGTCGCCAAGTTCCGATTCGATTCGGTTCGATTCGATTTGTATAGATTCGAAAATTCGAATGTTGTTGTATAGTGACAGTCGAACAACATATCTGGCCGACGGTCAACATGAATAAACAATTTGTAGACGATAGCCTATATGTTATACAAAATAATTTTAATCTCCGAAAGTGCATCGTTAGTTAGTTAGTTAGTTATAATTTATGTTCGTGATTATATCTGAATTAAGGTTGATACACGTCTGTTATGGTCAGACAGTCAAGCTGCCTCGATTGCCTGTCTAGGACAGAAGTTAGTGTTGGTATGAGAGAAACAACCCGCTACTCCGAATTGATAAGTAGCAAGGGATCCTTTATATGCACTTTCCCACAGACATGATTGTACATACCACGGCCTTTGTTGAACCAGTTGTGGACACTGGTCGGTGTACGTGGAAGTACACCTACCCATTGAGCCTTGCGGAGCACTCACTCTGGGTTGGAGTGGGTACTGGGATTAAAAATTCCATATGCCACGAATGTGATTCGAACCAAGTACCTACCAGCCTGATGTCCGAAGCGTTAACCAGGGAGGCCTGTTTTAGTAATTGGTAAGGTCAGAGGCCTGTTCAGAGAAAAGATATATCGCGAAATTTCGCGTGTAATTTAACTGGTACCAATCGTGTTCTATCATTTCACATTCATTTAATATTTGGTACAAAAACCAGTCTAGCGAGTACTCGCGATATAATTATTTGTTCTGTGAACACGCGTCTGCCTTAAGTTCTTGCCTACCCACCTTGGACACAACCTTGGCATTAACTTTATGGCGGACCGTGCCCAAGGCGGGAATACTTGAACCTTTGGTGGATAAAAGCACTTAAAATGTTTCACTTCACCGCCTTATGTTCAATAGAGCGAGCGCTCGAATGGGTTCGAATGTCATTCGTGGTATTATGGGCTTTTTAATCCAAGTACCGGATCCGACCCAGAGTGAGTGTTCCGCAAGGCTCAATGGGTAGGCGTACTTCCACTTCAATAGAGAGAGCGCTCGCGAATTTTGTGACTGATAACGATCGTGTACTATCATAATAATCACATTTATTTAATGTTAGATGCAAACACCGGTGACAAAACGTTTTGTCTCGGTAGCAGGACGCTCGCCC
>JAUTCZ010044588.1:0-12207 GCA_032273805.1 Melanodrymia brightae | reverse complement strand
TACTGGGTTCGGATATGCTGGGTTTAGATCCTACTGGGTTCGGATCCTACTGGGTTCAGATCCTACTGGGTTCGGATATACTGGGTTTGGATCCTACTGAGTTCAGATCCTACTGGATTCGGATATACTGGGTTCGGATATGCTGGGTTTAGATCCTACTGGGTTCGGATCCTACTGGGTTCAGATCCTACTGGGTTCGGATCCTACTGGGTTCAGATCCTACTGGATTCGGTTATGCTGGGTTCGGATCCTACTGGGTTCGAATATGCTGATATCCCCCCACCCCTCCTCTCAATATACTGGCTACGAGACTGCACGGTTAATTTAGTGACGACAATTAATTGATATTACAAATAATATTACGACTTGCAACCACGTGACGTGATATATTTTTCTCTTTCAGTTATACTCGGAATAGAACCGAGTTTTGAGTCGTCGGTTGTAAACGTAACCGTCATAGAGGGAGCCACTGCAGTTCTGCCATGTTCCGTGATTAATCTAGGAACGCATCAGGTACTTCGGTTTTTAAAAGCTATAAGTAAACATTACCACAGAGCACGATATATCTTTACTACATTCAGTATCACTTCTCGGTGACATACGATTAGCACAATTTTACAAACACAAAACACCAAGATGACAAGATAGTGCAAATTATAACAGTACATAGCGTACGTTTTGAAAAGGAATATATGCAACAAACTTTATCTATCTTATCTATCTATCTTATTATAAACTGTATGTCAATAATCAAGAGACATTATTAAGTTATTCTTCTCTCGTTTACGACACATTATAAAAGCAAAAAGATGTTCCCAGGACATAAAGTGTTAAAACTGATTAGAATCTTCATGTTACACTTGGGTAGATGCGGAAGGATAGTCAACTCACTTCCTATTCTTTCCGCCCTGATAAATATCTTATGAGATTGTGTCGTATCATTACGCAGAATACAATTTAACAAATTGATTTGATAATGTTTTATTAAGTATTGCTAATGTAGTTTTGTGTAGGCAGACTCCTATCGGCGTCTGTGAGGCTTTGATTTACGGCGCGTGTAATGTAGTGCGAGAATTAGTTAACTATTCTACACATCTGAATTGCACCCTCCACTCGCTGTGGTGAGGATGATAGTGTATATCTGTATAGATCTATAATAGGGAGATTCCATGGTATGTGTCCTGTCCGCAACGATTTTTTTCTCTCTTTGTTATGTAAATAAATATAAATATTATCAAATTTCATTCATATTTTTGTACTGCAAATTTAAATTCCTAACAGTTGAATTATCTGACTACATATACATAGTGTTTGTCTTAAGTAACCAAAATTATGGAAAAAAAAACATCGTTACGGACGGAAGAAATACCATGGAATCGCCCAATAACGCCTTGAAATTAATACCCAGTAACATACTTGGCAAAAGTAAGTTGCTCGTAGACTATAAAAGGGTGATCTGGCTGGCGAGCGATATCTCAGTTTCAGCGCCCTCTACAACATCCTTTGGTTGAATGAAGGTGTTATGGCTACATTATCCGGGACCTGCGTAGTAAAATTCTATGACACAAAAGTGTTCTGGCTTTGCCTAAATGTTGACTTATTCACAGATTATTCTACATGCTTGTCAGTTTGTTTGTGTTATTTTCCGTCACCTTCCCACACTATTATACCACAGCCTCAACCTGGTTCACAACCGACACTAGTAACTCATTACTCTATACATACACCTACCATAATTATACCCACAAGGTGAGTGTCTAGGAAACCCTCGTACTCAAAACATTCTATCGCTAAAATTGAAAAAAAAATATATGTATTGTTATTTTCTGGTCATCCAAATTGTTATAGTAGCTTAATGTGTGCCTTGGTCTAAAATAATTTAATAATTTGTATTGTACAAAATTGTTGTAGGCAAAAAGTTCAAGGACCAAACTAAGCTACCATAAACGTAGATAATAATACATATTATACACTGTAATGATGTAACCATAATTATTGTGAGAAATAAAATGTAAATAAAAGTTAATTTTGATAAATAAAAACATGCTCTATTAGCCACAAATATGCTTCACATGACATTAGATGTGGACATAATATTATGATGGCATCCGTCAAAAAACTTAGGAGTGAGATTTTCAGATTAATCATAATCATATTTTGGAAAGTATCTTTCACAATTTTGAAGTATTTCTCTAACTTCTTAGATGTTGGTTCATGAATAACGTTTTCTCGATTGCTCTGTTCTAAGAATAGTAACACAAACTCTTTTACGTTTGTAGGTGGCGTGGACAGATCAATGTGCGACAACTCTTGCCTACATGGACGCACGAATCATCGATGACGACCGATACACGGTGGTTCGCCCGTTTGGTAACAGTTGGAATCTGCACATCCGCGGAGTAAAGTACGGCGACCAGGGAGTCTACACCTGTCAGATAAACACCGAGCCTGTCAGAGTCCAGACCGCCATTTTGAACGTCGTGGGTACGATAACTAATTCAAACATTTTGATTGGCTAACGTTAAGATTAGACAAAAATAGTACCAAACCGAAGGATACAATTCAATCGTCTCACTGAAGTCTTTGTGAAATACAGGCGGTATATTGGGAAATTGTAATCTTTTGCTTATTAAAAATGTCTTTACTTGTTTTGTTTATGAATTTGTAGAATGCCACAGTTTAATAACTTGCTACATCTTTAATAACAAATGGACGCGTTCTGGGTGTGTAGTTTACAAAATAATGTACATGCAAAAATAACATTAAAAACAAATTGGTAATTAGTCGACTGTGACGCTACGCTGTACCTGAAACAAGATGTATAACAATACATGATTCGTTTTCACATTAAAAATATGATTCAGATTATAAAGACGGCCTAGCTCTAAAACTGTGTAATTAAACAAACAAGCTATAAAATCGTGTAGATGAATGCTTGGGTTAATTGTTACTATTTGGGCCAGTGATTGGTCAGTATGGGGTTGTATTTCATTTTTTTTTGCTGTTTCTTATGTACTGAACTATTTTTCATATTCCAGTGCCACCTCGGATTGTTGGACCTTTGAATTCCAAGCCTGTATTAGTCAAGGAGGGACTGTCCGTGTCACTGGTTTGCAACGTCACTGGAATTCCTCCGCCTACGGTCACGTGGTACAAACAGCCATCATTGATTGGTGGAAGGAAAGAGAGTGAGTTCTGCACCACGACCTCTAGTAAGCGTTTTCACAATGGTGTTACATGCACGTGTATGCTGACGTCATCCTTGTGCATCGTGCTTCTATAACGTACTGACATCTAGCATCATGGTGATTGGTAACCTACTAACCCACTCAGTCGTCGTGTCTATAGCCAGACTATACTCTATAGACACAGATGTGGTGGCTATCCTATTGGGATCTTGGTAACTGGTAACTTACTAACTCGCTCAACCTGCTAATGATGACTAACATATTGGAATCTAGCATATTGGTAACTGGTAACTTACTAACTCGCTCAACCTGTTAACGGTAACTAACATATTGGAATTTAGCATAATATTGTTAACTGGTAACTTACTAACTCGCTCAACCTGTTAATGATGACTAACATATTGGAATCTAGCATATTGGTAACTGGTAACTTACTAACTCGCTCAACCAGTTAGGTGTGATTACTAACATATTGGAATCTAGTATAATTATTGGTAATTTGTAACTTACTACTCATATGGTCATATTGTACATCAGAATTATCAATATAATAAAATCAATAATAATAGTATGCCATCTGTAATGAAGCATGTTTAATTACCCTTGTAATGTAAAGCAGCGTACATTGTTTGTTGTTATTTACTATGTCATTTTGGGAATTGCAATTTGCAGGATGGGTAGAGCGTGGTGTTGATACCTGATATATTGTGGGGTCTGTTGTCTCTTAAAAGTCGGAAAATCACTTTAATAAAATCAAAATGTAGTTTAAAAAATAAAGCAAACTTCAATTCCCGTTATCTATATGGCAAAACGAGTTAACTTGTATCTCGAATCTGCTCGTTTTATCTCGACTTTTGATCAAACAAACTTCACAATTTAGTAACCGAGCATCTTGTTATTGATACGTATATCATATCATCATAAATCATCGCTGTAGTCATGTGACACACAACGTCACGTGACAGAGCTCTCCACACGGACTGACGGACGAGTTCTCTAAAAACCACGTCGCATCTGACATGTGTTGGGTTCAGCAGGGCACAGAAATGAGATCTGCCATTTCAAATCACTATCATTAGTAATACGGTGATATTCAACTTGAGACTGTAATTGTCTAGTTGAACTGGTGACGCCATTTTGGGCTCGGCACAAATTAGTTTCTCACAGTGCTTGCAGATATTATTCCTCAGCGGCGATCTGCTTATTCCTGTGTTAACTCTTGTTATTGTTTGAACTATTGTTTGCTACTAAAAATATTCAATTATGAAATAGTTTTGAAATTTCGTTTATTGGCTTCTCGGTCTAACTTGAATTAACAAAATTTGCATTTTAACACTTGCTCTTAAACGTTTGCATGAACAAGAATACATTGTGGAATGAATTAATAACCTAAACTCGCCAACTCTTTACATCTCATTTAATTATGTTTAATTTATTAGTTATAATTATTATGCACTTATTTTCTTCTATTTGACATCATTCGTGATTATTTACTTCAATATAAGTATACTAGTATTCTCAATATTGATATATTAATCAATTAAATCATTCTCTTAGGTTTGATTGTAAATAGTTGTGCCACGTTTTGATCAGAATTAGATACGTCTTTGTCGTTAAATATTCAATATATTCAATAAATAGGTGTTTGCATATTGCCATGCGTGTGTTGTTTCATCTTAAATCATAAGTTTTAAGAAAACCCTGCTATGCTTCTGAAGCATTTATCGAATAAAGTTAATCTAATTGACAAATGTTATGTGGGGGAACATTATAAATCATTATTTAAGAGTATTTTGACAAAAAAAACTTTCCTGTGATTTGACAATGAGAAATATTTCACAAAGGAGACTGGACCATTATCGTATAAATATGTAAATAATAGTTTCTAGCCAAATGGTCGTTAACTATTAGCCATCTTTCTTAATAACGAGGCCTGCCACTGGATATCGTAATTATATAAATACGAAACTAGTCTAGTCTCGATGAACCAGATTGTTATGACATGGCATTATATCAATAATATTGATTAAATATACTGTTATGTGACCATATTCAAAATGTTTGTATGGGTACTATGTACATGCACACATGCTAAATATGCTAATTATAATAATATGTATGTTACTAAAATAAAGCCCCAATTTTAAGATCCATTCTACTTGCATACAATGGTCCTTAGACTTTTGACTACAATAATTGGATACGGTACAAATTATTTTTGACAAAGATAAACACTAAGATACTATAGCAATTTGGACGACCACAAACATTTAGCACATAGGATAAACATAAATTGCTATTGTAAGCAATGTGTAATAGTTATAAATGTTCTATCACTCAGAAACGTGCTGCAAATAGCATTAGATGCACTCGTGCAGTGACATCCATATTCGAATTCGGGATCAAGTACTGTAATTAAAAATGTTATACTATATACGGAACAGACATTACTGTACTATAATAATGCTTTGATCGGGGCTCACCCTGTAGGTAGCCAAATTAGCCAATAGCTTTTATTTTTATGGTTTGGCTAAAACGTTCGGTAATTTGCAAATAATATTTTGTATCAATTAGCCACTTTTTTAAACATATTTGTGTGTAGCATTTATAAGAAAACTATACCAACATATGCTATCGTATATCTTTTTTTTGTAAGATTGAATGAAAATCAAAATTGCACATTTAAAACAAAAACTCAACTAATCCCCTGATTGGTTGTTTTAGGAATTGGATTTTCTGGCGAGATGTTGAAGATCCACAACGTGACGCGATACTGTGGAGGGACCTATGAGTGCGTGGCAGACAACGGCGTTCCTCCTAAATACAAACGAGAACTGAAGGTCGCCGTAGAATGTAAGTACAAAACTGACTTACTTAGGCGTCTCCAGACCAGAATATCGTCCTCCGGAAGAGGGATCTTCCGGTGCTCTAATCGAACCGGCAGCAGGGAAGTGTATCCAGTTCATGGCCCAGAAAGTATACCGTAGATTTTACTTGAATACATGCTGGCGGAGGGGTACTATATTTTTTCATATGCATGGTTGACCTGAGTGATCTCTCAGTTTCGGCGACCTCTGCAACATCCTTTGGACGGATGAAGGGGTTAAACCACATTACCCGTGATCTAAGTTACATGTGATTTTCAATACCTAAAACGAAAGACCCGTTTTCTCTTCGAGGAAGTGCTTCTGGCTCTTCCACCCAGAAGAGGTGGAAGAGAAACGAACTCTCTTTACGAAAAAAGAGCGATATTTTCAAAAACAATGGCATTAGTAGTAAAGTTCTATTATTGTATTGCGAATGTCGGCTATTCCTGACTTTCAATACCTGTTATTAAAACATTATTAATAAAGATACAAGACATCACAAATTAGCTAAACTCACGGCGGCGGCGGCGGCCGCGCCATTACAAGAAAACGTTATGCTGGCGGCCATTTTGTTTTCTTCACTCTTCCCGTCTGCCCGTTTGATTAGAGCACCGGAAGAACCCTCTTCCGGAAGACGATATCCTGGTCGGAAGACGCGTAATTACATGCACCTCCAGGCTCCATTCAAGACCAGAGTTCTGTTCGAAATCCGGGTATTGTTCGAGACGATTGTTCTATTATTTGCAACACGATTATGTGACAAAGCTAACAACATTCATGCACGCTGTTGGGTTTCAGCTACAAACATGAACTGAACAGACTTATTGTTGGGTTCAAAAGGGTTTTCTATTAAAAATCACGGGTTGTTTGTTTTCAGATGCACTGTTCATTGGGTACTATTCTAGACTATTCGGAAGCCGTGTAGAGATAAAGTGTTGACTCCTTGCCATTTAAAGCTATACTAGAACGGTGTCTATCTATCTATCTATCTATGTAAATGACAAAACATACACTTGTAACAGAGTACAAACAATCTACAAAAAGATACAATTACTGTTCGAAACCACCGATGATTTCACTCAAATTAATGTAAAAGTAGATGAACATTTATTATATTATATCATCACCCGTCTCAGTATTGTAGTAGTTAGACCACTGGGCCCAAGACTGGTAGGTATTGAGTTCGAATCCCGATCATGACATAGCCTTCTTAATCACAGCATCGGCTCCAAACCTGGTTCAAGATGTAGGTGTACACAGCTTACACCGGCCAGTGACCCACTACTTGTTAACACATTCGTGATATGTACTGTCCTGTGTGTGAGAAAGTGCATTTAAAAGAGTCGATCCGGGCAGGCAATCGAGGTAGCTGGGCTGCATGCTCAGACAAGACGTACTTGAACCTCTATTGGATATAAGGACATAAATAAGTTATTATACATGTATATTAAAAATATTTTGGATTTTGCCCTTTAGTTCCCCCAGAATTACGACTTCCAACAAAGCGAATCGGTCAGATAAGAGGCAAGGAGACCATCTTGGAATGCATTGTGACGGCATACCCTCAAGCCGTCAGTATTTGGCACTACAAAGGGAGAGAACTCTCGACTTCTAAAAAGCACACGGTGGAGGTGTTTGAAGAAGGCGAACACACGATAGTGCTGAGTCTGCGCATTCTGCACTTGTCCAAGGGGGATTATGGGATTTACACGTGCGTCGCATTAAATTCTATGGGACAAATTGGATCCAAGATGGAGTTGTATGGTAATATACTTTCACTTTTTGAACGTTTTCTCCGTGATGTTCTTACATTGATTGCTAACTTTGAAACTATTCTTGTAAACAGTTTTTTGAAATATCGCGCATTTGTGAATTTGAAATAAAATCAGAAAACAAATAATGTGCGGAAACTTGTACCATGATGAGCATGTCGGCCAGATGATGTATAGATAGATGGGTGCGATCAAAATACAAAATTGATCATGTGCAGCCACTTTTACAACGATGGGCTTGTCGACCAGAACACACTGTTCAAAGTATCAAATGTAAACTTGTTGTAAGATCTGTTTGTAATGAATCTAGCGTCTGACATTTTATAAAGGATGTAGCTGTAGACTAGTTATACTTTCTTTTATTAATGGAATTAATTGATCAAAAGACAACCGTATGCTTTTTATAATAATATTATGCTTGGTGATATATGGATGCTTCTTTTCCAGAACACATCGTTGCCACCAGGCCGCCACCAACAACGACTACTACAGTAGCCACGACTACCACAACCCAATTCCACAAACCATCATCAATCAAGGATAAAGTTAAAACGCACAGAAATAGGGTGAAGGTCAAATTGCAAGATGGCGACGTTATGGATCCCTACGCGAGGTTAAAGCAATATAGACCGGAGAATCGCGTTAAGAAACCAGGTATTATTTTCACTTCTCACTTTAGCACTAAGTCTTATCAGATGGTATTACACACAGGGGCGGGTCGTAGTCTAGAGGTAGATTGTCTAGCGGGATGGGTCAAGGTTAAAAAATTGTTATGGGCTACTTTCCGTTCCAGCCAGTGATACACGACTGGTTTATCAAATTACGTGGTGTGTGCTGTCCTGTCTATGTGATAGTGCACATAAAAGACCCCTTGCTGTTTTTCAGAAGAGAAGCCCAGGTATCGGCGACAGCGGGTTTCTTCTGCGACCATGTGTCAATATAACCATGCGTCTGTGTCCAATAACCGCTGATTTATAATCGATGTGTTCCAGTGGCGTCGTTAAACAAA
Organism: Melanodrymia brightae; assembly: GCA_032273805.1. NCBI lineage: Eukaryota > Metazoa > Mollusca > Gastropoda > Neomphalida > Peltospiridae > Melanodrymia > Melanodrymia brightae. The sequence goes on along the minus strand of JAUTCZ010044588.1, from coordinate 3,371 downwards.
CAAACTTTATCTTTTTATCAGATGACAATACACAGAATACAATAGACATTTCCGTGATTTTAATTGGTTAAGCTTTCGTCTTCCTGCTGCTGTCTATCATTTGATAGTTATTTTGCTTAATATGCTTAATTTAATGGACTATCTCTAAAAATAACTGTGCCTCATTTTTACATATTGAATGCTAGTTAGTTGTGTACAGCGTTCAGCCAGCGAATGCGTTTGTTTAATGACACCACTGGAACACATTGATTACTAATCAGCGGTTATTTGGTGGCTAACTCATGGCTATCTTGACACTTGGACACAGAAGACACCCGCTGCCGCCACATAGGCTACTCTTACCGAATAACAGCAAATGATCTTTTATGTGCACTTTCCCACAGACAGGGAGTCACACACTACTGCCTTTGATCACTGGTTGGAACGGAAAATAACTCAACGATTCCATTGACGAGAATCGATCCGTCGACCTATGGAACGTCAGGCAGACGGGCTTGCACGGAGCTACGCCCCGCTACCACATATAAAGCTGTTTCTATAATGTTCAAGTCGTTATTACACACTGGCGAACGTTTTACTCTCCGAGCTTAACGATGCCTCGGCGGATACGATTATTTCTACGCTGGTTCATGAATTAAAACCTGTTGCTATGGATAATACATTTGTCATGTAAATACAGACATTTAGTTATATTATCGTACCTCTGAAATGGTTGTTTATCGTTGACATATACCATTGTAACTAATCTATATTTGCGTGTGGTTGTTTTTGCAGTTAGACCAGTGGCTGGATCCGCGGAGAGCAAGGGCTCACATTCAGGAAGCATTTCAAAACATTTCCTAAACACTCACTTTGTATTCCCATTCCTTCTTTCACTCACCTTTGCGATGTTGGTATCTTGAAACGATCGAACGCCACCAGTTGTTGCATCTGATATTCTACGTCACATTGCGTAATGGACCCCACGGCTATTACCATTCTTCAACATGTGCTGCATACACCGGATATAGGAGTTCGCTTGGGGTGCCAACTTTGAGCTGCACGTTATCACAGACATGCACATATATATATTATATACATGTATTATAATACATGTGAGTTTCACTGTGTCTCTTTCTCAAAGCTGTGTAACTAAGCAACCATTGCATAGACATGTGGGGTAGGACTATGAGACAGTTGATGGAATGTGATCTGAAAATGTCCTTTAAAAATTACATTTTTGCCATGGAAAATTTGAGTTTCCATTTTTTTTAAATTAATATTCGCTTTTTACACCAAAAACTTAAATATTTGTTTACTAAAAACAGCTATATTTTCTAGATAACGAAGTGGGTGGCAATTCGCCGTCCTTCCCCATGACCCCCTGACTCGTATGCATATGGGTATTGATGACATCACGACATAGCTCGTGATCACGTACTGTTTGGGACCAACTATTCAATCATAATGTGGGAGGTGAAATTTTCTTTCATTTCAGGTGCAATATTCATTTTATACCCACACTGCATGCTAACAATTCTGGGCAGAGGATTGTTTGGCCTGAGGGTGGCTACGTGTTAATTGAATAAGTATCAGCACCATGTTACTTCACTTGATACAATATAATTATTTTCGAACTATATTTAGTTAAGTAGATTGTTAAACAAATGAACCAACACAGTGAGAGGACAACGGAAGTTTTTGTTTATCCTATAAAATATTATAATGAGAATTCCACGAATGTCATAAACGATATCACTTTTTTTTCCATCACAATCTGCAAAAATTATTTTTAAAGGTCAATATAACCATGACATGTTCCTTCTTGGTGCAATATATTTTCAAACCATATTTAGTTAAGTATGTTGTTAAACAAATGAATTAACAAAGTGAGAAAAACAAGAATTCCACGAATGTTATAAACGATATCACTTTTTCCATCATATAGAGAATGAGATAATTGGATTATGTTATACAACCATGCCATGTTCCTCCTTGGATGATTCAGTTTTCATTAACTCGAGAAGACGGAATAGTACGGTAATAGATTAACGTGGGACGTTGTTGCTTTGTGTCTTGTAAAGAGAACAATCAACAATTCCTTTTCATATTCTAGTTTTGCTTTATACAAATACTTTACTTACGTGCACATAATTATGTATGCAAATGTCTAATGGATGAATTGATGTTAATATTGTTTAATATGTATTGATTCATGTATTTACACCACCAGCGTGTTTTCATGCATAAATTATAAGACTTGTTTAGCATGGCGCATGCGCTGTGGTACGATATTCATACATGTAAATACTAGTTAGTATTAACGATGTGAACAAATGAGTTCGATCCTTGTACCATGGTATTTTATATAGATGATATGTTAATTAAATTGAAATTATTATCATGGTTTTTTTCAGTATTCAATAGTTTATCTGCAAGTCTCAGCAGTGTTGTTACCATTTTCAAATTTCAATTAGTGCTGAGAGATAGGCATGTGTGTTACATATAGCCGTATGGGATGGAACTTTATTGGAGGTGGGTGGGGGCGGACGTGTGGTGCTAATAAATTTGACTTTTGATTTGGAAAATGAAAAATAAATTTGCCGATAAAATTGAAAAATATTGGGTTTCAAGCTGAAAAAAATAAGAAGAAATCTGTTTTGTCTTACAAAATGCTAAATTCCTAGCGTTAGCGGAGCTGCAGCCACTCCCCGGGACCCCTGTTTTATACGCCTTTGTTGTGTGTGTATATTAGATTGTAAGTGTCACAGTGGTTCTTCGTTTACATCATACCATCAATACAAGGCCATTACACTATTATTCCAATACCTTAATCTACGGTATATGAGAATGTGTAAATTGCAATACGCTCGCATATAAGAAGCAAATTCATTTTGTTCGTAATCCGTATACGTATGCGTAAAGCTGGCTTTCCGTCATGCGTCATTCGTCATCCGACATGTAACATTTGCCGTACGTCAAGGCACATTTGGAAAGGGTTCTACTAATTTAGTAGGGAAGCGTATTTTACCCATGACGGATGACGGACGAGACAAACTTACATAATTATGGAAAGCCCACTTAAAACCGTACTGCGTTTCCGTATAGTCCGTAAAATCGCTTTCAATGTACATGTATATAGGCTGAGTACATTCAATTATGCGACTCCGTATGCACGTACGTGTGCGTCCTTGTATCCGATCGCTCAATGGACAGAATGCGGGTAGGAGCATATTGTGCTCCCACCAATTTTGCTCATGGAAGTGTAAACACTTATATGGAATTTGAACTATACGTATGCGGACGACGCATTACGTATACAGTCAAACCTGCTTGAGCGGCCACCTGTATTAAGCAGCCACCTGTCTTAAAGGGTCACCATAATATTCTAC
>JAUTCZ010044577.1:0-12210 GCA_032273805.1 Melanodrymia brightae | reverse complement strand
GTATTACTCGATGATGCTATTCATTCTTCGACACAACTATGTTTAATTATATTTTGGGAAACACTTTTTGTAACATATTTACGTTTACGACCACAACTAGTCGTACATGCTTTGTGAAACAGGCTCCAGTTGTGTAAACACGTTATGAACATTATAACAATCCATGAAGTTTCAGCTACTAACCATAGTCGTATCACTAACCGTTAGCGATTGAAATTTCTCTATTTACGTTTACGTCTACAACTAGTCGTAAACCCAGACTTACGATGTTTTGTCAAACAGGCTTCAGAACGTTAAGAACGCACGTGCAATTATTGACAAAATGTAATACTCGCCAGTTGAAGGTCAAGCATTGAGTGTATGAACAGAATCGGGACATAATGTGTCGACTACGCACCAACCAGGACGTATAAACCATGCTTTACGCGAACACAGATGACAAAATGTTGTGTACAGTTGGATATGGAGAATCTGTTTAACAGTTTGATGATAATTATAGTTATTGTAAAAGCTTTGGCATGCACGTTGTATATGGCATCCTTCTTAAACTCGAACAAGTGGCTGTTTTATTATCCTCCTCTGCAAGTTTCATCTATTTGACCGTAATTCTTGATTTAACTTTGATAATCATGATACAACACAAAGGACTATATTATACAATAAAAAGTTATCACAATATAATAACTTTTTGTCGGAGGTATATAATAAATTTAAGTACTCACAAAAATAAGTATATATAACAGTAACTGCAGTAGTAGTAGTAGTAGTAGTAGTAGTTGTAGTAGTAGTAGTAGTAGTAGTACTAGTAGTAGTTATAGTAGTAGTAGTAGTAGTAGTAGTAGTAGTAGTAGTTGTAGTGTTATTCCAGTGGCAAATGTTGTCTTAGAACTGTCATAACACTACTACTAACTGCTTTGAAAACAGGTTTATTGATCTTATTATGCAAATTGATTGGGCACTTATAATGTCTCACAAGTGATGACTGAGATCATTATTCCAAGTATACTTTCTCTAAAGAATTTATTTCTCTATCAAAATGTATAGTATTTTGAGCCACTCCCGCCCTCAATCTCCTACGGAACAAAAACATCCCACCCTCAATCCGCCCCTAGTTACGTATTAGTTGTTGATCAAAAGTATAAATTTATTTTAGTTGGTCTGGTGGAAAGAAGGGTAAAAAGAAAGGCAGAAAAGATGGAAACGAGGCTGATGACGAAAGTGATGAAGGTATGACGTGTTAATTCTTGTATTTTACAAATTGTGTATGTTTTATATATACATGATCACAATAATTATTACTGTATAATAATACAGACATAATTATTGTATGTATTTAACTGTTATAACATAATCATTGATTATGTTATAACAGTTAAATACATACCAAGTCTTGTAATGATATTTTTCAAGTGACGATTACTAGTATCAGATATATAGAGAATCTTACACTTGTGTATAAATCAATATTGGTAGCTAATTGGAAGCTAGATCAGCAAGCAATTTGAATCGGCTTCTAATAGTAATACCATATGGAATACCTTGCATGGCATACATGGTCAAACGCATAATGTTATTATCACTTGCACCTTAAACACCACTGTGTGGTGCAGAGTTCTGCAAAACAATACGGTGTTTTGCGAGATACATACATCCTCTGTTATATGCATTTTGAACCGCGTGTTGGTTTTTCGCAACGACTATCTTTGAAGTATTTTAAGCACCTCCAATCTATTTTTTCGTGTCGTTGTTTTTGTCTCTTGAAGCCGCGGACAATAAACTCGTTATTAAAGGAAATCTGTCAGGTTTTGGCGCAAAATGTATCGGCTCTGTTACATATCTAAAAGAAAGTCTATTTAGCGTGTTGGGTTGGGTCAATTTTGGTGTGCTTCCATCAGAAAACTGTTCAAGCACACATGTCATGGGCACAACCTCTGACTTCGCCACAGAGTTCTGTCCACGACAGTAAGCAGTACTTACTTACTTAATAAAACATTTACGTGCTTATATCCAATTAAGGTTCAAGCACGCTGTCCTGGGTACGCAATCCAGGAGGCTGGATTGCCTGTCCAGGACAGAAGGTGGATGGGAAAAGTGGGTTATGGATTTAAAAATAAATTAGTAGATAAGGTAATTAAAAAAGTTATTTTTTAAAAGATGTTTAGAGTCGTCGATCTAAATATAGAGGTAAATTGGACGACACTTTAGATGGTCCTCGAAAGTAAGCAGTAGCGTGTTTAGAGAATAAATATATCACGAATACGCACTAGACTGGTACCAGCTAAATTATTCGAGAGTTCTCGCCATTCTTGACACACCTCATACAGGTCTAACAACAAATGTGTAACAAAGCCTATACATTTTGCATCAATAAAACTAAAAGGCGCTGATTTCCATTAAACGCGATGTGATCATTTTGTTAAATCTCAAGAAAATGAAGAGTACAGACTATAAAAGAAGTTATCGGTTGTTTTCCTCAACTGCTAAAGAACGTTGAACATCGGTGGGTACTCTTATTTTCAAGATGTGTTTCAAATCAATGGCTAACCCACACGTCAAATACGTTATTGGCACGACATTTAAAGCACGTTATGCATGTTATGCGTTGAAAGCACGTTATGCATGCTATGCCTTGAAAGCACGTTATGCATGTTATGTGTTGACTGTTTTGGCACACTTTTTTATTATCCAAATCATGTTGTTGATGATTTGTTTCTGAATTTTGTCATGGAAATTGCGTCACCAAGTGATTATATAGAACTACGCACTATTTACTAACAACGTTTGTGAATATTGAGTTTTACGATTATTGCTAAATAATGTATGTTAATTAAGATATTTGTAAGTTTTACATTTATATATATACTTATGCATTTACTGGTGAAGTATAATTTTATATTTCATTTATTAAATATAAAAATTTTATGTTACAATGCTTATGCTACTTTTTGTCACTAATCGATTAATACTTCTATGACAATTCTTAAGAGAATAGCACAGCCCGTATTTTAATTATGAAAAAACAATATACATGTAGTTATGATGTTTACACCTTATGCTGCATGTTATTATTATATTACTTGTTTTATTTCACCTTTTATTCACGACTGACGAACTTTTTCTCCTATCAGTACTTGATATGATAAAGAATTGTAAAAATACTGCATATTTACACAAATTAACATAGTATTTACTCATTTTTTTACGGTACCTCCTGTCAAAATGTTAGTGTATCATTATCTTCATTTTTAGTTTTTACCCTTCGTAAAATTACGAAGTTAGTAAAAACATAAATTGTGTATTTTAATGGAAGTATATCCTTGAATTAATATTGGATAATACATTCTACACGGCACTGCACTGAAGTAAATGTTCTGCTCTTTATATCTGTTAATTCGTAATATCCGTGTTCGTTATGCAAGAAGTCGAGGAATTGACTAGTCCGTTTTAATGAGAATAGTGACATATGAACGGACCTGACGGACAACTGTAGCACAGCACGGTTTGAAGAGCACATGCAGTGATCTTGGTAATGCAGTTTTTGGTACATTGAATACGTAAATTATACACTAACGCTTTGTTTTGAAATACAGGTTCGGATGTCACTGGTGGCAAGAAAAAGAAAAAAGGAAAATTGAGACCAGGGTCTGATCCAGACTTTTTGTATGTACGTATCATTATAATAATTTGATTATTAACAGTGTTGTTTGTATATGCTACAAATGAAAATTACAGTTCGGTTCTGGCCAAAACTATGTGTACCTAGCGTAATGTTCTAAAAATAGAAGATCAGATGGAAAGTTAAAATTTTGTTTTCAATTCGAGAAAATACCTTCGCTGCATAATCCAGAGCTGTGTACATACAACGGTCACAATTTTCAGAGCTCAATTTTTTTTTATTCTAGTGCTAACTTTGATTTAGTTCACTGTATTAATGTTAATATTTTCAGAAATTCAGTTATTATATAACACCTCACGTTAAACACATGTAATGCTAACTACAGTATGGTTTTATTTTTATACAGGAATACGATGACCATGGTAGAGTAATTAGAAAGAAACGAATTAATGCCAAGGTAAGTACGTATAGGACATTACAAAGCAACTATTTTGATGTAAGGATCTTCAAATATTGAAATGCTGATAAATGAAACATTGGTTTGTACCATAGTTGACGAATACAAGCATTTGCGAATTACATTAACCACAGAAGACTAGTTTTATTTGGGTTTTCCATCAGAAAAATACGCAAACTTATTGAATGGTGACCTTGTGTATGTAATGCATCATAAAGAAGTCGAATTGATGTATTTTTGAACTAATTTGTTAGGATTTTTCTATAAATAAGATTTGTAAGAATATCCTTTAATTGCGTTCAAATATAAAGAGAGAACACAGCAAAAAAAATTACCAAACCAAAATATAATTGAATTTGCAAGATAGGTAAAACTATGGAAGAGAAATGTTTATTTTGACTGATAGATTAGTCTCCGGAATTCTTTCAGGCAGGTAAGAGTAGCCTATGTGGCGGTATCGGGTTTCCTCTGTAACCAAGTGTCGATATATAACCGTGCGTTTGACATCCAATAACCGCTGATTAATAATCAATGCGTTCCCGTGGTGTCGTTAAACAAAGAAACTGTGTTTTACCTTCCAGGAGGGAGACGATGGGAGCGGATCTGAGTACGAGTTTGAGTATGACGACAAAGGACGAGTAATCAAACAGAAACGTGTTAATGCAAAGGTTTGTAGTCTTTTGTAAACCAATTATATACTTCGTGTGGATTTATAATACACAGTATACAGACTATGAAGCAATAGCGTATCTCTCATTAAAGGCACAATGACTAGTGAGACGCAACGAAACTTGTTAGTTCGTGTGAGCCAAGAAAGATCTGACATAAATTTAATACCAATGGTTCATCCCGTGTCTATCGACATTTCAGTTGAGAGAATCAGACAATTCTCTGGATGAAAGTTAGGATACTGAAAAAAATCTATTATTCAATAAAATAATAGTCCTAAAATAAGTCGAACTTACAGAATGGCAAGAGAGGTTCATTGGATGAGACAGTTTGCACTGCAATGCCTTATGGCTGTAGTAACGAACCGAAACCTTTCAAGTCCCCGAACGTCAAATGTTGACATCAAAAAGATGTGTCAGTTTTATGGGACGTCAAGACACCGTCGTAGCCACGTGCACGTGCAAGGAAAAGGTGCAACAATACTATTGATTTTACATAGTTGTTACCTCTCTTTCAACAACTATTGGACTTTCACAAAAGAAGAAAAATACCTTTCGCCGTTTCCTTACAAGAAACAAAGAATAATAGACACTGGTTCCACTGATAGTTGCCCTCTGCAATATCGACACGCGGGCATAGTTCTAGACATTGCTCTACGTCGTTTGACAAAACCAGGGACGGACTCTACAAAAAGAAAAAGAAAAGAAATGGTGCATGTACCTGAAATTGAAACATGCGACCAGGGGATTTGAATGAATACATATTAGTAACATTCTTAGACACAAATGAGTTTCCCAGAATGTTCCACCATATTTCAAATGTCAATAATCACCATTTTCGTTCTCATATAGGAATACATTATCATCAAACCTCTTCAATTATAGAACTTTCCAATAGTCAATATCCCTTTTATGTTAAGCAACATGGTGTCTACATATCACAATTACTGAGATACGTTAGGGCATGTTCAGTGTATGCCATGTCCTGGCTCAGAAGTTGTTTCATCAGGGTTATACCGCACATGGACTGGTAAAAACATTCAAACAGTTTTAAGGTAGACATTCAGAGGCTATTTTACGATATGACGCATCATTGATACAGGTGATGACTATTGCAATAGCTTACTTTGACCTGTTTTACGCTTTTGTATCGTTTCGATGAAGACATCAGACAAACAATATGGCTGTGCTTACGACGGGTGCCACCGGTAAGGATCAATTTCCCCAAACACCTGATATCATCACATCTGATTCCTGATTACATGCCATTAAATGTTGTAATGTCCCTTCGACTTTGCCTGATGAAGAGATACCAATGTTTTGTCATTTAGACTTGGTTTACTTCAGTAATGGAAATTTATCTGACGTGCTCAATCAGAAACCTGGGCTTGAGCCAACGCTTGTGTCTATGAAAGGATCTGGAAACATATTTCAGCAATATCGTTCAAGCCTAAGAACAATGTGATGAATGAGGATAAGATCGTTTATTACAATTGCAAAACTAACACCTCATGTACCGTATGATGTTAGATTTGAACATTTATGGTACTAGTAATTGGATAACATAATATTATTACTAGTAATTGGATAACAGGGATTTTTGTGCGGAATTAACTATTGTCGTACTTTTAAAAATTTAACTACCGGTATGCTTCTGAGAACATTAGCATATTGAATTTATAATGTTCTAATAATTAAAATGATACCCAACGTACTAACATCAATTCTTCTTAAAACATATTCTCTATTTGATTTTCTTAGTTCGTCTTTTAAATCGTATTATAAGCATACAGCAGACATATCTCTATATGTTTCCATGCATGGACGCATTTGTAGGGTGACGGTAACGGCAGTGGATCTGAATACGAGTATGAATACGATGATGACGGAAATCTTGTCAAACAGAAACGTATTGTTACGAAGGTATTGAGCACGCAGAAGACGTGTTGCAGGATTGTCGCTGCTTGAGAATAATACTGTTCTATCAACGAAACTGGGTCCAATGGAGTCCTGGGTATCATTGAAAAGCTAACATTCCAATATTTAAGATGAAACCAGTTTCAGTTGCATTATTAAGATATGCAACTGAAACCCGTTTCATCTTAAATATTGGAATGTTAGCTTTCCAGTCGTACCCATAACTCCATTGGACCCAATTTCGTCGATTGTACAGTATAATACTCAATCAGCGTTGTGTCTATAATTCAATAATACCAGCTTTTTAATCGGTTGTCGAAAGTATCGTAAATGATGCGTGTTATACTGTATTAGTGTGCTGTGCAATCTGTGCAAATAAATATTATAGCTAAACATTAATTAAATTAAATTAAAGCGTGTTATACTGTAAGAGTGTGCTGTGCAATCTATACAAATGAATATTATAGCTAAACATTAGTTAAATTAATATAGTGAACATGGATTAGCGATGAATGCATTTTAACACTAAATATATTAGCTTAAATATAATATAATTTAGGTTTGACTAACATAAGCATGGAAAAAATGTATGAAAATATTTTAAGATTGTATATTCATTAGAGAAAAGTACTCACAATTCAATACTAACACAAGTAAATACTTCTGCGTGATTGGCTACATATATTTAATTCTCATAATATCAGTTGACCGGATTTATACAAAATTCATGTGCAAAACAATTCTGCTTGTAATTTCTTTTCCGTGTGTGATTTCTAAAAGCTGAAATGTTCTAACGTAACAAATATATTACTCTGTTAATTATATTTCTAATTTATGTTTACATTGGACACAGTGTATTACTAGTATTGGAAAACTTATAGATAAAGTGTTTATTTCTGGCTTGTAATTGTTTCTGTATAACTTTATAAAGTTTTAAATAGTAAGATTGAATGTCGTAAAAAATAGTGTTTTTTATTTATAGATTTAGGTATTAAGTTGTTTCCAATACGTAAATCAGTACAAATTTTGTTTTTTTAATGTACGTTGTTCGAGATGTACTGCATGCATAACATGTTATTTTGATTATTAAACTAACATTTGAATTTGGTCCACTTATAACTCAGCAATGTCTCTTTACGTATTGTGCATAAGAGATGATGTTATGACATAAAACTGAAAATTCATCAGCCAATAATTATGTGGACTACTTTCTAGGATGACGGAGAAGGCGGGGCCGCCGTGTATGAATATGAATATGACGCTAAAGGCCGAATAATTAAACAAAGGCGTGTTAATAAGAAGGTATCAGACTCGTGCGGTGCGGTGTGTGGCTTCAAGTCACTTTGAGTTGTACTATAATTATCATAATGCAAGCTTCCAACATATCATATGGTTGACGCTTTATTAACCTTAACAACGCTTAAATGACAAGAAGCAGTGATAATATAAGTTATAAATGTATGTGAACACGAGGAAGACAATTAAAGTATGTATGAATTAACATAACTGGTGAAGTGGCTGTGAGTTATAGTGTGCAGTGAAGGGATGTATATGGAAAATAATAAATGGGTAGCCGATAGATAATAACATTTTTCAACCAGTTATTTCAAAAACGTATATAATAGTGTAGTATTCTACTGTGTGCGTATCCTACATAACCAGGTTTTTTTTTGTCTAAGTAGAAATTATTTTAATAACATTACTGCCTATGTGACCTGATTTTGATCAGAAATGAAATTGACACGACAATGGGATACGACTGTACCTAACGTCACTTGAGTTACTCGGGTCATCATCATAGGCCAGCCAATCAGATGTTTTAAAAACGATCTCAAACATAATATGTTGGATATTTCTGCGCTACTGTACATCGCCCATTTGGTAAGAAATTAAAAGGACACTGGGTAATCATGTAGTGTGGTGTGGTGTGGTGTAGCAGATAAGGGACTATAATTGCTGAGTATTGAAGTATTTGGTAAATTATCCCCAGTACGATCACAACCAGTGTTTCAGTATGACTAAACGTCACCGGAAGTAAGAACAAGCGACATGCTATATATTTTAAACCAACATAAATGTTGTCAGCATCTGTACCAAATATAGACGGAACTGTTCAGTGAGCCTGTTACAGGATCTTTGGTACTTTCTATAGTTATCTAACGGTCCAATGTTTCACTCCGGTTGTTATGGTCTATAATTTACACCAAAAGATTGCATATGCATCAGATAACATAATCAATACACATAAACATGATCATATTCGTCATGTCCCGACGGAAATGAAGGCAAATAAGTCTGACAGCATAATTTAGTTTTAGAAGTGAGTTTACCATCATTTCCACTTTGACGTTTGAAAATCACTCATTGTTGAAAGGGAGACTACTCTCAATTATTAAAATCTAACATTACTCACATCAGAGCAACATGTTGAATTCAAGTTAATTTGATTATAATATTATCAAATTATAGTATAACATGGCGTAGGTGATATTCTTTATTTGACGAGGAAATATACATACAGCTGTGACAAGTTGATCCATCGTTATTCATCGTCAAAAGTGGTATGGTGGACATTGTTTCCATTTCATTATTATTATGACGCATTAGTGACACCACAGATCATGTCTCATGTCACCCTCTACTTTGTCCTACCTGAATTAATCGTTTCGATGAAAACAGACAAAAACAAAACAGCCACCACAGGGGCAGGATACGATCACCTTTTGTGAGAAAGTAGCATCATCACCAATCCTGTGATTAGTCACTTGGTAATATTCCTTGGATTTTACCTTACGCAGATACGCTTCGGATATAAAGTAAAGTTTGTTTTATTTAACGATGCCACTAGAAACACATCGATTATAAATCAACGGTTATTGGAAGTCACACATATTTACACATGGTCACAGAGGAAACCCGCTGTCGCCGCTTCATGGGCTACTATTACCGAAAAACAGCAAGGTGTCTTTTATGTGCACTATCCCATAGTCAGGATAGCACACAACACGGAATTTGATAAACCAGACATGTTTCACGCTTCGGATATATTTGCTTCGGATATATTACTGGTTTTGAATACATTTGATCAATTTGGCGTCTTGTATCCTTGTACACTCATGTCAGTTCCTCTAAAGGAGTGACAGATTTGATTCAGTAAGAGGGGCAGGATACCATCATCTTCAGAACGATGATAGTTTGTTGAACTTATCGGATTATCCATTGGAAACTATTTACCTACAAAGTGTATTTTGTTGTTTTGTGGCTTTGATTTCTCGCTTGCTTTTTGCGTAATAATAATCTTGATATACACCATATAAAACAAAACTACTTTCTACATGATTGGTGGACTCTAGTTTGAAATCAAGTTTGTCCGCAATCTACACGGGGAGTATGTGGCATCATGGGCGTCATTTTCTAAAGAAAAGTCGGGGGACATGTGTTATTTATACTAAAAGGTGGAGGGGGGGACCATTGCATGTTAGTCCCCCAACTCCAAAAAGTGGGGGGGGGGGACGACATGTCCCCCCCTCCTGTCCCCCACCTAGTGATGCCCATGTGTGGCATTGAATAAAATATATAACAGCCATTAGGTCTACGTGCTATAAGTTTGATATAAATACTATATTGACACTGATTTGCCCTTAACGTCTTATTATGTTTATGGTGTGCTTATAATGTCTCGCTTATGTGATACAATTTTAATTGTGTTTACCATAATTGATATGCAAATAAAATACATGGCCGTTATGCGATGAGAAAGTACCTTTTTTATGGGTATATTTATCTCACACTTATTTTCAAGCATCATAGAATTACATTATATCCAACCTACGTACGATATTAACTTGATACTTTCCGGTGAGTTTTTGGTTCCGGTGTACACACATTGTTGACATTTAATGGGAACGTGTTATTTACAGCCATTCGTATGGTTTTATACCCCAAACAGATACGATATACAACCTCTTATATGGCCGCATTTATTAGGCAACACATTCTATACAGACCACTTCAGAGTATTATGTCAATTCTGTGTACAAGTTCTCATACTTAAAGCCCACATTTATTGCGATTTGACTGTAATAAACTGGGAAGCGAGATCCACTCCAATGGTAGAGGATCGAAGAATCGATTCTCCTTAGAGCCGAACGTGTTTTTCATTCCGACAGAGATGGACGATTGGTACATCCCGTCTGTTAAAAATTGTATATAAAGGATAACTTACTGCTAATCCGAAAAGTAGCATGTATGGATTCTCATGAGACAATGTCAAAATTACCGTGTGTTTGACATCCAATAGCCATATTATTAATCTAGCAATATGCACCAATAGCGTTATACAAAAATTAACTTTAAAAAAAGAGGAAGAAAAAAGGTATTTTATATTACGAGAAATGATGTATTATATATAATCGTGTGACACCGGTGTAATAGGAATAGAAGTCCGTAGGAATATAGGTCCGACATAATGTAAAATGCTATAGGACCTACATACCTAGGAATCCTAGTCCAAACTAGACTTTTATAAAACACATTGCGCTTTGTCTTACATTAACTCTAGGACTTGTAGGTAATATTTTGTTTTATGGATCAGTCTATTTGTTTCATTCCGTAACTATTTATTTTAGTATTTAATCCATTTTGTTATGCTATAACGGGACCTGAATTCCGGCTGGATTTGCGTTCCTTTTACACTGGTGCAATCTGACATAATTATGTGACATGTCACGAATGGGATTCGAACCCAGTACCTTCCATTCTTATACCCGAAGCATTGAGCACTGAGCTACAGAGGCCGATACAATCCCCCAGTACCAACCCCAGATTGTAAAGTTACTTCTACAAACCTGCTGTCTGCGCTGTTGTTGGTGCCTGTGTTGTTGGGGCCTGTGTTGTTGGTGCCTGTGTTGTTGGTGCTTGTGTTGTTGGTGCCTGTGTTGTTGGTGCCTGTGTTGTTGGTGTCGTGGTCGTCGTCGTAGTCGTAGTCGTTGTTGTTGTTGGTGTTGTTGTTGTTGGTGGTGGTGCTTGAGTAGCACCACAGCTTCCAGTTTGAGAAAACACTCCGGTAAATAGCATCGTCGCTGTCGTATACTGGACACCATCACTAACCGCTGCCTGGAATCCGATACAAGTCTCCGACCCTGCTCCAAGATCGCCGTTATAATTGGCGTTTTCGACAACAGCGGTGCTGCCACTAAAAGTCTGTACCACGCCATCCCATAGGTTCTGAAATGCATAGTGGTAAAAAAGACTATGGTGAAAGACATTCAAGAACTGGCTTGATATCTATACCAAGATGCCCAAGTGTTTCATTTCCATTACCAATCGTTGTCCATAATAGCTTGTACATTGTGGCTGTCTACATCTGGGACTGAGCGACGTCTCAGCTTCAGAGCCATCTACAACATCATTTGGATGGATGAAGGCGTTAAACCACATTAGCTGTTACCAGGACTGGTTCTATCAGTATTTTTATTAAACCAGTTGTGGACACTGGTCGGTATAAGTGGTATTACACCTATCCATTGAGCCTGGCGGAGCACTCACTCTGG
>JAUTCZ010044566.1:0-12215 GCA_032273805.1 Melanodrymia brightae | reverse complement strand
AAAACCTGAGATTCAACAGACAAACTGAAGTCAGATCTGAAATCAGCGCGAAAAAAAGACTTCAAAAAAGTTTACTCAGGTCTCTGATGATTAAAAAAAGTTCAATTTTGTTAACCTGTGTAATCATAAAACATTTGAACAATGTTTCTACCGGTATTAGACTTTCTGTGTTGATTTTGTCTCTAAACATCAAGTTTTTACAGATTCAATAAACTTCTTTTTTTTTATTTCAAAGAAATTGTACTTAAACAAAATTATGAAATGATAATACCCATTTCATTATTAATACTGATAAAAGATATGTGCATGTTTGTTAAGCAGGTTATAATACTAGTTCATTTGGTTTGATAAGGTGTAAATATATCAATTCTATAACCACTGTTTAAAAATGTTTGTACTAGTATACGATTTACTTGTAGATAAATTTATGTTCCATTAGCTAATTATTCATATTGCATAGATGTTTTATACATAACTTGCACATATCATATGCTACGATATATAAAGAAAACACTCCTGAGTGTCCAATATCATATTTGTAAGAAGTAGCTTATCAAAGTATAACATTTGACACTTGCTGAGTATTTTTAATACATGTACTTTTATCAATCTGTAGTTATAAAGTTGATGTCACAAGAAATGGGTGGGGCATTAGTTTTATCATTATTTCTACTTGCGATAAAAGACATAATGCAATATTTTATTCAAAGGCATACCCACATTTGACAGTTTGCACTAGTTCTTTTTTTTACTGTTGAATAATTGTCTATTGACCAATCAAGATTAAAAGAAGCTATAACTCCATAGGAGATATTACAACTTATTAAGCAAGCAATACGTCTTGCAAAACAAATATTAGTTTATATCAAATAGTTTATTCACTTTTTCTTACTTTCATTTTTTGCTTTGTCGTTGGTAATTTTGCCAATAAATAACTGCAAATAGCTTTTGACTATTACATATTTAGCATATTACATATTTACACATTTTAAAAAATGTACTCATTTTTAGACTACTTATGTTAACAATATGTTGTGTAAAAGAAAGTCAAACAATGAGGCTTATTGTTTATTTCAATTCACGTTTACAAAATAAAAGTTATTCTACAAACACTTTCTGTATTCCGATTAGATCAGCCTATTGTATAGCATCTACGTACTGCAGCAATATAAGGAAAATCAAATTTCTTCAAAATATTTTGTTTTCATTTAATCACACTTATTATAGCCATAAGACGTTATATAATTTAAAAGATCATACCGTAGTAAAATCTCTTATTTGGAATATATCTATATACCAGTATGTAGACCTATTTACAACTGGTTTAACAAAGGCCGTGGTATGTGCTAACCTGAATGTGGGAAAATGCATATGAAAGATCCCTTGCAACTTATCAATTTGGAGTAGCGGGTTTCCTCTCATACTAACACTAACTTCTGTCCTGGACAGGCAGTCGAGTCAGCTGGACTGTGTGACCATGACAGACACGCTTGAACCTTAATTGGATATAAGCACGTAAATAAGTTATAACTAACTATAAACAGAAACACACACAGCCTTACACATCATCTTTTTTAATGTGAGGTCAAATACACATGTACATTAAACATATGTTTTACATAAATTATGTTAGATGGCTATTTGTCATGTATAAACTATGGAGATACTATATTAATTTAATATTTTGTGATATAAGATGTATGGCATTGAAAAATACAATTGAAAAACATCTATTTTTTAAAAAGAAATACATGTACCTTGATTCCATAATCATTCTTTGGGTACAGGTTGCCAATGTCTATGGTGGACACATTCTGAAAAAGGAAGATAATTCACAATCACTGACAAATGATTTTGCAGACCAGAAGCCCATTTCACAAAACATTTACAAATAGTTATGGACATAAACGTAAATATCTAACTAAAAGTGTTCCCAAATTATAATTAAACATAATTGTCACCAGGATCGAAAATAGCCCACGAGTCGTATGTCACAAATGACCAGAAACCCATGACGTCTCAGCTATTAACCATAGTCGTTGAAATTTCTATATTTACGTTTATGTCCACAACTAGTTGTAAACTAGATAAATAACAAGATTTTGTGAAATTGGCTTCTGGATTCCTCAGGAGTATTTAATCATTCCTCCTTTTCTTCTGCACAGGTGGAATTTTATTCCTGGAAATCAAATTTTCTAAATTCCTATCGACATTTTAAAACAACCGGACAGTAAGTTTTTCATTTGACTGATTTCGGTTTCCAACATCATGATTTGTAATCGGCTGAAGTGTTCCAATTATACAAAACTAAAATCATTGTTTGTCAAAGTGAGAATTGTGGAATATAGATCTGTTGTTAAAACACGTGCAGTTTATAAAATGGCATTTTATTATAATTTTACGTTTGTTGACATAATTATGAAATGTGCTACTATTTCAAGTATTAAATCACCAATAAAAAATAAAGAATATTCTAGTAAATTGTTTTGAATCATTGTACAATGATGAACATAAAGTGTACAAAATGTGAACAGATAAAATGTAAAATTGTTATAAACATATACATGTATATATTTTCATATTTTACATTTACTGTCCTCCAAATTATGTTGTGGTTAATGCATCAGGCTTAATACTGGTAGATACTGGGTTCAAATCCCAATTGTGGCATAAAGGATTTTAAATCCCAGTATCGGCTCCAACCCTGAGTGAATGCTCCATAAGGCTTAATGGGTACATGTAGGTATACTACCACTTACACCAACAAGTGTCCACAACTGGTATAACAACGACTGTGGTATGTACTGTCCTGTTTGAGAAACGTGCATATATAAAAGATCCCTTGCTACTTATCAAATAGGAGTAGTGGGTTTCCTCTCTCATAGTAACACTAACTTCTATCATGGATAGGCAGTCAAAGCTGCTGGACTGTGTCTACAACAGATGTGCTTGAATCTTTATTGGATATAACAGGTTTTTTGTGTGTGCAATATGAATCTCCTGCTTTTTGGTCAAATCTCCTTTTTTGGGGTCCCATCTCCTTTTATGCCAGGGTTAATGATTGACAGGTCTGGGTTTTCACAACAGACTCCTCACAAAATCCATTTTATATAGACTAACTAGATCGTGTTCCTGTGTTCAATGATGTCATCATCTTGACTGTACTGTGTCTCAGACATGTGTGCAGCAGGGGAGCTTCAAGCATTGAAAAACACCCCCCATGTAACCCCGCTTCATCCATTCTTTTTTCTCTTTACTTCTCTTAATATATGGGAGCAGGACGTAGCTCAGCGCAAAAGCATCCGCCTGAGGTTCGAGAGGTTGATGGATCGATACTCCTCAGTCAAACCATTGGGTTATTTTCAGTTCCAACCAGTGATCCACGACTGGTCCATCAAAGGCTGTGGTGTGTGCTGTCTCCTGTCTGTGGGAAAGTGCACATAAAAGATCCCTTGCAGTTATTAAATATTGATTTAAGTTGTTATTTTAGAAGATTTATGGGATCAATAGAATTCGCTACTCATGTTGTTTAATGATGAAAATATCAACCTTGTCTAGTTAATTAGGGGATAACCCTACTGTGTTTTCCAATTTGGTTACACATATCGGTGGTTTTACTGTCGCAAATTTAGTTTTATTGGCGACGTACTAGCAAAGCCAATAGAACAGAACATTTGTAATGGTAAAACAACCGATATACATCGCCAAATTGGAAAGCACAGTAGTTATCTCTATTCTATTTTCAACAGTTTTTCTTTTCTTTTTTTTCCTTCAAACTACATGTATATCCATATTAGCTTTAATATTTTACATTAAGAATGGAATGCCTCTATCTGATATCATTGTGAAATCCAACCTGGCGATTATACAATCGAAAATTTTGTTCAGTTTGTTGCATTTATTTGAGCATGTGTATGCCTGTATTGTTTGGGGCATTTTTAACTTCGCCTATGCTTAAATACTCATTAAAGCCCATTTCTGAAATTTGTTGCAATATTCTGGCAGTACATGTATACTGCCACAAATTGTAAGGTTAATCGAATAAGAATTATTATTATAAATTTATGGAATTAAAATCAGTATTTATCTCAGCAGAGCATTGCTAAATACCAAATTGAATTAACGTAGACTTGGTTTATATATTCCATATTAAAACATACTTGTGATGAATCCGCTATGTATATTATGTCAGGCAAACATGGTCCTAATTAAGTCTGTGAAACAGGAAATACACAAATTCACATGCAGCATGTGTGACACAGCCAACAACTATAATCACAATACTGTAAAAGTGGCAATATTTTCACGATTTAGTAAATACGATCAACTAGCGATATGTAATGTTTGTATTTTCCAATGGATATCATTACTAGTAATAAATAGTTTGATTGTAATTTCGCAGTTAAAACACAATGTGAAAAAACGCATAAATTACATACACACGAGAATTATACCCATTTTACACTAGGCACTACATACTTTTGTTTTCACTTCATAACAAATTACCAGTGATCCATGACTGGTCTATCAAAAGCCATAGGTGTGCTATCCTGTCTGTGGGAAAGTGCACATAAAAGATCCATTGCTGTTATTCGAAGAAGAGTAGCTAATGTGGCGACTGCATTTGACCTGTATGACAAAGTTTCGATATAACATTCCGTATGACATCCAATAACTGTTGATTAATAATCAATGTGTTCCAGTGGTATCGTTAAACAAATAAATTTTATCTTTATTATAACAAATTTACCAGCAGTTGTCAGCGTGTCACACAGTATGCTGCTACAGTCATGTTGTATTAAATACACTCCACTGCAAAACCGTTCATTTTCTGTCGGGAATATTTATTCTCAAGATTAATTAAAATGTATTATTAATTTGTCTTGACAATTTCAAAATAATAACACAATTTCAGAAATTTGTTCAAACTGAAAACTTTATTAAGAAGAGAAAGAAAAAGACAAGATACAACATCCGGAAGAACAAGTAGAAACAGTGTGACACGCTGATTCCTGCCCACTATCTGCTATTTCTGAAAGAGATAACATCTTTCACATTACGCCTTTCACTATCTACTTACATGTATTTTCACATTTATCAATTTAACTACCCCGGTATATAAAGTAAAATAAAAAGAGTTTTCAATCAACTTTAAAAGTTTGAGTGCATATGAAAACTATTTCACAAGTTATGACATAAAATTGCCTATTTTCATAACACTGTTGTTACGTTCACCACCTGAAGATGTATAGAAAATATTTCATAGTTTTCAACCAGTAGTCAAAATGTAGTAGATTTTTTTATTCAGTCGCCCTTTTGCACACTATGTCATCATAAAATAAAAAATAAAAAAGTAGGATATTTTTCATTGGAAGTTCCCCTTGGGAGAATGGAATGAGTAACTGGCCCCAAATTGTATGGTAGATTATATGCTGGGCCCTTAAACTACGAGTCTAGTACACTGACCGTACGAATATACGTTGAGTTTAGTACTCACCTTACGAATATACGTTGAGTTTATAACACTCACCTTTCGAATATAGGTTGAGTTTAGTACTCACCTTATGAATATAGGTTGAGTTTAGTACTCACCTTACGAATATAGGTTGAGTTGAGCACCTCGATGCTTATTTCTGGTGATCCAGTCTTCCGCTTCGTGTGTCCCCATTGCACTGCAAATCCGTCGACGTCTTCATCAAACTGTTGTTGAGGCATGTTGAGGAAGAGACGGACAGATGGGTGTGGCCGAATGGGAACGAGTACAATAATCACACCGTCGTCATCCTTGATTATAACCGGTGACGCTGCTGAAAATAGAAATGCTTTCCCCTTCAACATTATTAACATTGCTGGGGCATTTCATGGTATGTTTCTCTGTGTATAAATGCAAATATTATCATCAGATTTTATTAATTTTTTTGTTTTTGTATGCAAATTGAAATTCCTAACAGTTGAATTATCTAACAACATAGTGTTTTGTCTTAACTAACCAAAATGATGAAAAACAATCGTGACGGACGTGACTAATTCCATGATATGCCCCCAATACGACGTGAATCAATGCTATTACCCATTGCATAACTGGACTACATTCCAGTCCTATAATTAGGAAGTAAAGTTACTGTCCTGACTGTTTGCACACTTTGAACGTGTGTGTTTGTGTACGCACGTGCTAACTCCTTACATCTTTTGTATCATTAATTAATTATTTATTCTCGGATATTCCCATTTTCGGAATCTCTTACTTTTAGTCAAATATTATAATTATCAAGACTAGGCCGTCATCTGCAGGGGGTTCATGTGGTGGAAGTGGCCAGAATGTCTTTATGGAGTTCATCGTATTGTGTGTTTGTGGCCAGGCAAAAGTACACAGATTATAATGTTATTGACCTGTACTGGATGCTCTGGGTTCTCTCTGTCTTGTCATGCCTGATACATTGCAGTTCCATGCCAGTCTGCCTATTGCATTGTTTCTGCATTTTACCTGTGGCATTCTTCTGTGGGTAATTACTGGAATATGGAGACCAGACAGGCGGTGTCAGCAGAGCTAGTTATCGCAGAATACAAGCTGGCGATAAGCCAGTTAGTTTTTTAAAACTTTTTTTTTGTCGTTGCTTCTGCAATAAATCTGCAGTCCAAGCATTTCATTTCTTACAACTGCTGAATAAGCATATTGTAAATTTAATACAATTATTTGAAAGAATAATGTTAAAATAATAATGTATGATAACTAAATTTCGGCTTCGTATTGTTTAACATCGGAAATATTAACCGCGGGCTGTTAATATGTATTGTAGTCGCCTGTCTCATCAAATTCAGATTTAATACGCTTAATTTCATCATTCTTCTGGGAAGCAGCAATTATTTTCATTGGACTGGATGTCTATTGGATGTTATTATAATTATATAGTCCATTCGGAACACGCCTTTGGAACACCTCGGCCGATTTCGTTTCCGTAACCATCCGGTATGATTCGTAAATCTCGACATGAAGTTGGTTTCGTGAGATAAAGAATAAATAATTATATGTGTTTGGTATCTTTGGGCCCGTGAGATTAATGGTGTAAAATGTATCACATCTATCATCTTTGCCACCTACATTTTGCTATCTATATAATTATTCTAAACGATAAAACTGTTATCAACTTCCAAACAGTATGGCAAACTGTTATCGGCCTTTAAATCAGAATATAACCATAAATACACGTATTTCAATTATCGTTTTTCCTAATTAAGCATGGACGAAATAATAAAATACCAGTACTATTTAGAATTATACTTACCGTTGTTATTCGTGCATAAATATGAACAAGTGCATATAATGTTGGTATTTTATTGCTTAATTTTATATAAACATAATGAATATACCAAAGTTGAGAATTATATATGAATTTAGCAGCTTGTATTAAAGAGGATCCCTCGCTATTTTGGCGCCTAAGGTAAGTACAATTGCGTTTTGTACATTGAAGAATACGTCGCCAAAACCTATAGCTAAGTAGTTCGAACATTTCTAAGGTCACGCTATTGGCTGGAGATGCAGCAGAGCGGAAACGTTTGGCGCAAAACTGTGAGTCTTTAGGTAACACGTATCTCAAGGTCTTATACTTTGGAATGTAAAGGTTACAGATAACCATAATAATAGCATATAATACTAAACATGTTCCCGTGAGGCATAGTATTCTATTTATTACAACGCGCACATTGTTCAAACAATGGAACAACTAAATTAAGCGGGAGAAACGAACACACCAAACAGTAGAATGGCAATAAAGACATTTCACACACACACACACTTCTACATTTGTGAAAATCCCATTTTCCACGTGCCACGTTTTTTGCCCATGCGTGCATTCTACAACCGGGCGATATTATGAACATGTAAAAGCCGTCATGTTTTAAGCCGTAAATCCAATCCGTTTATAAAAAAGAACAGCCATGATAGATAAAACAATTATAAAAAAATTTCAAATATCGGGCCTACACGTGTTCGAATAAATAAAAACCTTCCATAATACTAGAATAGACAGAGAAGCAATAAATAAATTGTTTCCGCACATGTAGAGAGTTCACCTAAGTAATGGCCAGAGTTACCCCAAGACGTCATCGGTGACTTTTATTGTGTGCTGTAGGAACAAAAACTCTGGGGATGTGTTTCCTCGTGAATCTTGGCATAGCCACAATTACTCAAATATAGGATTTTGTTTCCAGTTAGAATACCTTTAGAAATGTTTTCACGGCTGTGTGTCTAATATTTCTTCTTCTTTTAACAGACAAGATAGATCTAAGATAGAGAGAAGGCACAGATACAGGAACAACAGAGTTGTGGGGACGGTAGCAAATGAGTTCTGAAAAGTTGTAATTTTATCAAACATAATACGAACAAGAAATTGGTCATTGAATAGCCATGAAATGAACCAAATAGTGCCATTCACATAGATATATTTGATTTTTTTTTTGCTGGAGAATACTCCCGTGCCCCACCTGCAACAAAAGTAGGGACAAACCCTTCTGCACCCACATTCGCCTGCCCAATGTCAAATTGTGTCCGACACAATTGAGTGCTGATATATGGTGGGTTTTTTTTAAAATACATTTTATTACCCCAGATCAATACCAATGGCAAGGTTGGGGTGCTTTGCTCATTGCTTTACAATATACAATAACAATAGTAGAGAAACATATGTACGTATTTGGCTATCCTAATTATTTTTAACGTATGGATTATAAACTAAACCCTGAATATGGGCAGCACATTCCACAGCCTTTAATATACCAATCGTGTATCATTGGTTTCAGCGTAACACAGCCAACTGGTGCACCGAATAAATGCCACTACGTATACCTCTGTACAAAGGAAGCAATCACCCGAACACATGGAATCACCAGGCATATTTTCAAAGTAAACACTGACTATTTGTTATTTCTGGTAGAAAGAAGTCTGCTCACAATGTATGAAACATCTCCATTTCCACAAAGCAGCAGCCGTTGTGTGTACGTTCGGGAAACAAAGAGAATGTGTATAGCGACGCACCAGTACATTGTTAATCGTCAGAACAGAACAGAACAGAACAGAACAGAACTTTATTATGTCCAGGCAATTATTCCACTGTATATGAGGAATGTGCAGGCCTTTCCTCAGGATTTTTTTAAGGCGCTTACAGTTTCGAAATGCAGCAATAATATTATAATTTTATGTAAAATCCATTAGTACATATTTGATAGATTATGTATTATACATGTACAATGTACATTATACAGGGAGAGGTAACTGAATTCAAGGCCCTTACAAAGCCCTTGCATTATATCAAAGCGCTTACAATTCCATTAAAATAAATCAATGGGCTTAGTTAAACAGGTAAGGAGTAGGGGCTGCCTATGGCTCTGGGGAAACCTCTGATGTGCATATATACACATTTACTATAACAGCAGCTATATAAATGGGACTTAATAATTTAAAGCACATTGACACATAACAAACATATATAATGCATTATGTAAAATTGTGTTTTATTCCTATCAATACTAACAAAAATGCATAAAACTTTCTAAAATGTAACAATATTTTGTTAAAGCATCTTTCTTTGAACCAATTTTACGTTATTGCAGTAATATTTTGTATCACAATTTTCTGATATGGTTTATTTCTAATGAATAATTCAAACATAATATCCAAAGCCGAAATAAAGGTTTTGTTTTTTCTTGCAATTACAATTTTAAGGAATCATGATCATTAACATATTTCAAGCATATCTCATAATATAAAAATGGTAATGAGATGAAATTCTTTCTTATTTTGTATTTAGACGAAAGGGGAAAACAGTAAAAAAATGTATATTAGAGCAATTATTTTCTTACTTGTATTATAATTCAACATACACTGTATTTAATTGAGCTTTAATAAACTAATGCTGTACGTTATAGCAATAGGACAAAACAGGCAAGCACAAAGAAAACCAATAAAGACCTAGAAAAGAAAATTGATATTATATGCTATATTTACCTTTATCGATATTATAATTCTTTTGTGTAGTGCTGTACATTTTTAAGTTATGGAGACATGAACGCGTATATTTTAAATCACCATACTGTAAACAGTACAAAGCACCTACCTAAGTACTGCATAATGTTCATATCCAGGAAGTATAATCAACATTGTTGCTTTCATAAATGTCAAAATTAATCTTTTAAAATAAACAAAGTCTGTTCAATTCGAATCCAAGTCACATTATCAAGATATCAATAATGCTTATAAATATTAACAATTTTCGGAAAGAAAATGTCCAGTGAAAAAGTTCTAATCGATCATGAATAGTTAAATGGCCAAGCGGCTGATTGGTAAAATACGTTCTTTTGGGGCGTCTACAGCTTCAGGTGCAGGAGCTTCTACGCTTAGTACTCCGTCTTTAGAGAGAATAGAACTGAGCAGGAGTGGATCAATCTTGGTTGGAAGTACGTACTGTTTGCTGAACTCCCGGTACACTTTACTTGTCGCAGTCTCTTCGGAATGCTTCGCGCCAACCATCAGTTTATTGTCTAGCGTTTTCACCCATATTTCTTCAGGTTTAAATTTCGTGCAGTCAAATCGAAGAGAAAGTTTCTTGTTTCCGTCCATGTCCGTAACGAAAGGTTTGTCAACTTTTAACATATTGGAATTATCCAACGCACTGGATCCCGAGGTAAGACTCGGCATGTCTGATCCGAAAGCAGAATCCATGGCACCGCTACCGAATCCGGTTTGAAAGGCAGAATCGAATGAGGACTCGAATGAAGAATCGGTTTTGCCGCCTGAAGTTCTGGTGGTCGTAGTTTTACTGGTGACAGTTTTAGACATGGACGTCATCTTCTTGGTAGATCCAGGGGATCCAGAAGGAGATCCAGTGTTAAATCCACTAAGACTGGGCATCATGCTGGAGCCAACCTTTCCAGCATCCATTGGCGTCAGCTGGAACATGTCTTTTCTAATCTTTTCCAACTCTAGGTCAAAGTCTTTCCATAGGTCTTCTTCACCCGCATGCATTGAACTGAAAATCGACTTCTGCCTGTCAAAGAAACTCCACTCTTCTCTCTTCATCGGCACTGGGTGTTCAAATGGCATCTTGCTTAATGCTAATATCACAAAACGTTCGATAGCTGTATAACAATTATATTTTCCAAACTGTTCAATACAGAATGCACCCTGCTTTGCACGTCTGCAATTGGCAAAGATATTTCTTCTGTGGTCTGGACAGAATACCGCAGTGCTGTATATATGATATCGTCTGCCTCTGCGATTCGCATTTGTTTGATCAGTTCGCGTTCTGCATTTCCACCGTCTGTGGGATTATTTATAGACAGGTTTCCTGATAGTGTTGCAATGATCGGGGGATGTTCTACAAGAATTACTCGAGAGTTAGTCAGCAGTCGGGCTACAACAACACGAGGAGGGGAATTCCTTGCTTCTGAGTACGCCGTGACGTCATGTACTATCAACGCTATCCCGATACCTGCGGAAATTATCGTAATGTATGTGACAGGGGTGCAGAAAGATCCGATATAACCCGCTTCTGTTTATGGAGCGAGTGTCTGTTCCGTCAACAGTTCTCACTACTTCATTCTATTATTTTATGTTTTGTATTTTGGGAATTCTTTTCTTTCTCGAACGTTCGCAGTATTTTCCAGCAAGTAAAAGTACGACAAAGACAAACAAGGGTGCACACTCACTGATCAAGCGTGTGCAATTTGAGATCATTGTTTTGATTGAAATGCCAAGTTATGTGATAAGGTTGTAAATTGTATATGTATTTAATTTCTTTATTATCGTAAGCTTTACAGCTTTTTGATATTCTTCTTCTGCGTTCCCAAAGCCATGCTCAGACTTCCAGTCCTGTTTTCACCAGGAACGTCGGATATCTGATATAATTATATGATCGTATTATATACATACCTTATACATATAAACTAGTGCCAATATATAATATGGTGAAGAAGCGATAGAGAATATAAATACTAACCGATCAACAATTAATTAAAGAAAATCAATCACACATGTTTTAAGCACACCTCATAATTATAGAACTAGTGTTTTAAAATGGGTAAATTGAGTCTGGTATCATGTCCAATATCACTCACGTGTAATACATGCCCTGGAACGGGGAACAAAGCACAGACCTACGACCTCTCGACTTGCACTGATAGAAACGCTGACATCGTTAAATCAACACCAGCATCTCCAGAAA
>JAUTCZ010044555.1:0-12216 GCA_032273805.1 Melanodrymia brightae | reverse complement strand
TTATTGTTTTATATAATAGGTCTAACACAATTTATGATGCAATAGAACCTACATACCTAGAAACCCTAGTACAAATCAGACTTGTATAAAACATTATTGTTTTATTGAACTTTTTCTTACATTAACTCTAGGACTTGTACGTTTGACATCCAATAACCGCTAATTAATATGTTCCAGTGGTGTCGTTAAATAAACAAACTTTATCTTTACAAAGTGGCTCAATCTAGCATTATATGGAACATATCAACTAAGACATTAGATGTCTTTTGCCCACAGTTTGGTCATCTTTTATCTGTCTATCTATACATATCAAGTAAATTCACACTAATTATTTTACTTGACTTGTTTAATAGCCTCAACATCCTTCGTGTTCTAAATGCAATTTTTCAGATCTGCTTGCTGGTGGACAGCCATATCGTGTCGGTTTGTCCATTGCGACGTTGCTTGAACTGCCAAAACACGCGTGTTAAAAGTTATGACCAATGATGACAACAATGTAAACGATATCGTGAAATGAAGCCTCTCCGACACCCACTTCCCTCAAACATTTTATCAGCGAGTGTCTGGGTATTCCCAAGTTTGTGTCTACCCAGCAATGCCAAGTGATAGATGACCTTAGCGGCTGACTGGCACAATCAGACGACATATTAAAAGTCGATTACGTGAAAGCAGACTTATCACTGAAGCTCTTACTTTCGTCTGCTGGACGCCCAACTGTCTCTCCCTTCTTACCAAATCATAATCGTCTCAGCCAAGAAGATAATTCTACTAATAAAAAACCAAACATATCAATTACTTTAATGCAATTGCTGATCATTTATTAACATTTTAAGGGCGATGTTTTATACTGAGCTGTATATACAAGCATTTCGCGTTATTATATTGGATCATTTTCTCAAGCACAAGTGTCTTGCTGTGAAGTTTGATTCCGTTTAAACAAATGGAGTAACACGCACCCTTTTCTGACATTAATGTTAACAGGAATGGCACTGCTTAACTATACGTTTTGTTGTAAAGAATGAAGAATGAATAATGGTTTAACGACACCCCGTTACAAAAAGACCATAGGCTTTTGGGTGTTAATAAATGGTAAATATAATAATGCTTGTAAATAATCGATGGTGAAAACAACAAACAATAGTATACAGGGCTGTGTTATATTAGATAAATATTTTCACAAATTTTGTTTTTAAAATTTGCCAATAGAGTTTGATTTCTCTAAGAAACTTTAAAACAAGTTGTGGGTGGAAGCTAAATGACGCCGATTATTTCGTTGGTGGGAGAGTGGGTCGAAAGATCGATCCTCCGCAATGGACCGGTTGGGTTCCACCAGTGTTCCACGACTAGTACTTCAAAGGCTGTGGTGTTATCCTGTCTGGGAAAGAGCACATTAAAAACATCATTGGTGTTATACGGTAACCTAGGCATACACCATTTTTAGAGGCAGCGTCAGAGCATCAGAGGAAGAAGATGAAGAATCAGTTGAGAAGCAAATAGAAATACGTTTTCAAGAGGTATGGTTTAGGTTAGTTATAGTTATAATGTATTTACGTGCTTATATCTAATTAAGATTCAAGCACGTCTGTCGTAGTCACACAGTCCAGCTGCATCGACTGTCTGTCCACGACAGTAGTTAGTGTTAGTATGAGAGAGGAAACCCGCAAGGGATCTTTCATATGCACTTTCCCAGAGACAGGTTAGCACATACCACGGCTGTTGTTAAACCAGTTTTGGAAACTGGTCGGTATATGTGGTATCACACCTACCCATTGAGTCTGGTGGAGCACTCACTCGGAGTCGGAAAGTGAGATCCACTAGCGGGATTCGAACACTGTTCCTACCACCCTGAAGTCCGAAGCGTTAACCACTACACCACGGAGGCCGGTATGGTTTAAGTGGTACGTCTATTTCTTTACACTGAGTTTGGCGGAGAGTCCAGCTATACGACCAAATTGTTTTATTATAGCAATCTGTTCCTTAGGCAGTCATTTTGATCCTTATACGAGTTTTGAATTTGTAAGAGATGTAATCGACGGATTAGGCTGTCGTGGGCTCTACTTTTATTTATTGCATTTTGTACTCACGTGAACGTAAGGACTGATACTGTGAGATTAACATCAAACTGAGATAAGCTGTCCCTGCCAACACATATGTCATGGGCGTGGTACCTCGACGATATGTCGCCAGGGTATGGATTTTTTTTGCTCGACTAATCATGTGTTTTTGTCTCTGGAAAATAAGCAAATATCAAACTCGCGTGTTCAAAATGCAAATTCAATGATGCTGGTTTGGAAAGTGTATGCCGCACACCCTACCCTCAATGTGAGAACACAGTTTCAACGTAGTAAGTTTCATAGAAAGTGTATCACACATGGCCAACACCCACCTTAAATCGATATATTGACTGGTCCATAAAAGGCCGTGGTGTGTGTTATCCTGTCTGTGAGAAAGTGCACATAAAATATCCCTTGCTGTTATTCGAAGGATTGATCATTATTTATTTTGCCCGACACATTAATGCGGGACGCAGTGCAAGACTGTCCGCCAGAAGTTCGATGGGTCGAAGGATCGATCCTTCACAGTTGACCTATCCATCAAAGGCCGTGGTATGTGCAATCCTGTCTGAGAATACGCCCATAAACCATCCATTGCTGTTATTCTGTAAACGTAACATGTGGCGGCAATGGGTTTCCTCTATAACCAAGTGTCGATATAACGGTGCATTTGACATCCAATAACCGCTAATTAATTATCAATGTGTTCCAGTGGTGTCGTTAAACAAACTTTATCATACATTAATGCATTTCTCCACTATTAAAATGGCAAGCACTGCGCAGCTCTATGTATTGCCTTCTGAGGATTTAATAGATTTCATTAATTTCAATTGATAGCCGATTGCACGAAGTAAATACATCTCGTAACGTATTTCCACGCCAAGTACCTACTTATTAAACTACTGTTATACTAACGGCGCCGAACAAGCGCTAAATCAAACAAACATGACATGGCGGCTCCCAAAAAGCCTTCTGGTTGACAAGCAGACGACAGGACGGCACACGACGATCTCAAGCCAGGTTTCTATGAACGACACGACTGGAACACATTGGTTATTATTAATCAGCGGTTGTTGGATGTCAAAAGCACGGTTATATCTATAATTTGTCACAGACAAAGTCCACTGCTATCAGATAGGGTACTCTTTTTCGAATAACAGCAAGGGATCTTTTACGTACACTTTCCCACAGACAGGATAGCACACACCACGGTCTTTGATGGAACAGTCGTGGATCACTGGTTTGAACAGAAAATAACCCAACGGGTCCACTGAGGAGGGTCGACCTATCGAACCTTAGGCAGACGCTCTTGCGCTGAGCTACACCCCGCTACTTATTATTAACATTACCGTCTGCCCAATCCATTATAGCGATGTGTGGAGATAACAAAAGGTGGGGCAGACGGTAAACTCTTCAAATTTTGACAATTGTGTGGTATAGAAACATTTCCCCCAAAATATGTGTCAAATCGTAGAGCGATATGACCAGTATAAGTACTACCAAATTATATTGTAATATCTTTCCTGCTAATAGACCTTTTCTAATTAATTAAAATTCAAATGTTCTTGCTGAGAATAGCAAAATATGACTACCAGATTAATTTGTTCCTGGTCATCCAAATGTTTGTAAAAGCGTAGTATGAACTTGTGTGTACAATAATGTGTTAAGTCACAAATTATTGTAGGCAAAAGTCCGAGGACCATATTAATCTACAAACGCATTGGATATACATAATTGATATTCTACGCAATAAAATCTAAGTAAATTGTAGCTGAAAATAACAAAATTTGGTTCGCACGTATGGTGACATTCATTTTAAAAATTAACACGATACTAGTTTTACGTATGCCACCGCGCTTGATCGTCTAATGCTATTTGGCTCATTGAACTTTTATTTTATTATTACAATTAACATTGACTTGTGTCTTAACATATCTATATAATGTATAACCGATGCGTTTGTAATAGGTTAACAAGGTCCTTGGACTTTTGTCTACAATAAATTTGGCATGGACAAAATTAATTATTTTGGACAAAGGTTCTCTTTAAGCTACTATAACAATTTGAATGACAAAAAAAACCACATTGAATATACACGTACAGAGTATATTGATATTTACATATTTACAGAAATCTAAAATTATAATTGTTTAAGCAACAAGATATTTGACTGCCTATTAATTGTTGCATTTTGAAAACGAACTGCTAGGATTTATTTTGCAGATATCCATATATGAATACGGAATACTTCTTTAATATGAGAAGTGTAGACTATATCGCTATATTTCCTGTCGACCATCAGTGATGGCATCAGTATTCAAACAATATAGTAAAATCAGCATTCCGAAGTACCGGGCAATGGTCATTATGCAGAAAACTTTTAATTTCATCATCAAAGGGAGAATCTAACTATTACGAAAAACATTCCTCCGTAGGTTGTCATGTCCAATTCCATAGGCAACGGAGATGAAAGAAATTACCAGAAAGCGAAACGGCAATCTTTGTGATAAAAAGCGGCTGATCATCGCGTGTTTTTGTTTTCACACTGATCACTCATGTAACTCAAAGTGAAGTTGTTCTGTTTGTACACACAATCGATGTAATATGTCGTATGATCTAACTGCGGACCGGATCAGGATTGGAATGTTTTACCATGGATAGATTTGTGCAAAGCCTTCAATACCCTTATCTACGGTCTAGTTCGCTTCCGTTTTAGAGAAGCATCAAAATTTGTCTACCAATTTGTCAGCTAATTAGCGACATCTTTGCGAGTTAATACTCATTTTAGTCAACTTCATATCACATATTTGACGGTAGCGGGTTTCCTCTATAACCAAATGTCGATATAACCGTGTGTTTGATATCCAATAACCGCTGATTAATAACCTTTATCTTTATCTTCAAAACGATGAAAAGGGGGCCATTTGGAAATATGGTATTGCATCAGCAAAAGTGTCTGTGATGCGTCGTATCGCAAAATATCCTCTGAATGTCTACCATAAACCTTGTTTTTAAGTTTTCACCATTCCGTAAATGGTATAACCCCGATGAAACAACTTATGAGTCAGAAGGACATGGCGTTACTTACAATGGGCATAATTTATAATGAACATGCGCTATACAATTACCAAGATTACTTTCACTGTTATTTTGTTATAGTTGATCTCAGCTGAAGAATGTGGATTTTAAAAGGGATGTCTACAAACTATATTTCAAAGAATATATACATATTCACATCATTCTGTATTGTAAGATTTATTCATTATTTTCACAAAAATACACACATTAGGTTTGTACAGTCAGAATATTATACATATACATATAGAATGTGTGCAATCGTCAGATCCACGCCGTGTACACGAGGAATGTTTACTGGTGGACTTGGCGTTGGTGTATGAATTGTATTGGTGACTATTTTAGTTCACTGTGAACTAACATCCACCGCAAATACGAAAATTGAGGAACAAAATTGTTTGGCTTACGTACATTTTGTCACAAGCTCCCGCAAAACCCTACAGCTATCTTCCCACATCAACTCACTGGAAATGTTTTCGAGCACAGTTTCTAGTTCATAATTTAGCTCACTCTGAAGTTCAGTACGAACTAAGACACTTGGGATTAAGTTAATCTGGTTCATCAACAAACGGCAATTATCCGGATGTATCTACATGTAGATGTTCATAGAATCCATGTATATGTGATAACGGACAAGTTATCAGCTAATAGCGACATCTTTGCGAGTTAATACACATTTTAGTCGCCTTCATGTCACATTGAAATACTGCAATACTTATCTTTCAAATCTTATTCTCTCCTTGGGTACAGTCTTGGCATTGGATCCCGACCTTTGATGGAGGACCGTACCCAAAGTGGGGTTGTCTAAACCGTCAGTGGACAAGGTTCCTACAACTAACGTAGTCAGTCAGTCAGTCAATTATTCAAACCATACACGATCATTAATAGCAATGTTATGTGTCTTCAGAATCGTCCTACTGTAAAGGTTCTCATGGTAACAGAGTCGATGAACAGAGAGCCGTATGAAAATAAACAACACCATTGGACGAAGTTGAATACGTGATGGACATGACATCGTATGAAAGTGAAACAGGATTGGAAAGGGTAGGTCACGTGCCGTCTACACCGTTTTCAACGTCAATGTCATCGTCTGATGGGAGATCGTCATCACTCACGTGACTTTCCGTTTCGTAGGAGTTAGCCGACGCATCACGTGATGATGCCAGGTCTGTGCACGTGTTTTGAGAATCCATGTTTTTGCTGTCTTCACAAGTTGGGGAATCCTGGAAGTAAATCGTAAATAATTCAAACATCGATCGTTGACATTGAATAGCAAATGATTAATTGATGAATGCGCTTTATGAGGGTCCTTAAATTATATTTCATCTAAATACATGTACATATATATTACAACTGTATTACACCTTTATTAAATGTTTTACTAAAGCCATATAGTTTAACCTACTGTTTGTAACGTAATTGTATTTACATCCGTAAATGTGTACTTAACTCCAAAACAAAGGTGAAAATTCATTAAAGGTACATTCCTGAGTTTGTATCAAGGTAAAACGTTTCGGCTAATACAGCTTTCTTATTTATTAAAATTACATTTCTTTTTATATTAAGAATTAATATCTGCATATCTAATGTATTTTTGGTGATGAATATGTGTGTAATAACTCTCTATTAAAGAAACTTAGGATACACTTCTTTAAATGTGGTAAGTATTAATTTCCTTTTCTTTTCAAACAAAATGAGTAAAACGATGTACATGTATACCATTTTCAAAATCATAAAATTTAATAGTTAAATACAGTGTTCAAATAATATAATACCTGTTTTAATCGCCGCCATTTAGCTCTTCTGTTCTGAAACCACGTTTTTACCTAAACAAAAAAAAGGAATAATTATGTAGTAGACGACAGAAATATACAATGTACCAAAACTCGATTTTCTGCGCGAAAGTAGGTGTAAAATGCATTAAACAAAATTCTACACGAGATAAACATTCGTACATATTTTTTTAAAACGTTGTAGGATTATCTTTATACGGTATCAAGAAATGGCAACTAAAAAACCGCGTAAGTAGCCAATGCTCAACAAAAATTAGTTTTGGTCCATGAAATATTTAATCAAAAATATTTTTTCCAAAGTTTGGTTATATTTATTCGATGTTTTATTTAATTTTCAAAACTATTTCCTATTGTGTTCTAATACACCACCGGAGGAAAATGTATTATTATGTGTTAAGGTTTGTCTCGTGTTGTATAACTATATGCCTTATTCAATCACACTACTCAAACACATAATATATTTAATTTCTTTCTATACAATGTTTACCATTCAAAACTTCAATTTTATATGTGATTGACATAAGTCTTAAAAACTAAGTTATATTTATTTAGTGCTTTGAAACTTAAACACGAAAATCAACTTTCAATAATTGTACACGTTTTACTAATATGAAATAACCTTTAGAAATTTAAATAGTTCACTATATTATTAATTCGAATTTATATTTCGTCGGAGTTTTATTTACATGGTCTGGTGTTTTGTTGGGGGTTTTGGGAGGGTAGGAGATGGGGTGGTCTTGTCCCCAGGTCATTTTACTTTTGGATCCGGCCGTATTGCAACGTATAGTAGTATTTGTGCACAATAAGTTCATTCCAAAAATCGTTTCATGAAGTTCATATTGCCTATACTCGCGAGAGTAATAATTTGTCTATATAATAATAATTGATCACTGCGTGTAAAACTGTTTACCTGGCGTTCTGTTAACTGCAGAACTTTAGCCAATCTCTTCCTTTCAGGCGGTGACAAATACTTTTGAGTTTCGAACTTTTTTTCCAGTTCCAGCGTCTGGTCGTTTGAGAATCTCACTTGTCCACCTTTCCTTTTGTGCATGGGGCGCGTCACATACGGGTTCCACAGAAACGGCCTGGGACAGACTGAAAACAAGAAGAGCCAGGAGTCAAAATATGTGCACTGTTTGCCTTCAAATCAATCAAATACAAAATTATTTAAAGAGAATCACTCACCATTTTGGCGCGATCACGTGACGACGGTGTGAAGTGAGTTTGAAGTAAATGTGCGTATAAGCACACAAGATAACACTGTCCTTGTTTATATAATTGCATACGCTTTTTATATGATCAACAGAAATGTGAATACGAATATATCCCCAAAACGCGCAGCTACATAGTTTGAACACTTCTAAGGGAACTGCTATTGTCTGGAGTTGTACCAAAGCGGACAAGATTTTCGCCAACTTGGTGATTGAGGGTCTTTAAATTAAAGGAAAATAGAATAATATGGCATTTAGTTCCTTTGCAATAATTATCAACTTGTTTTTAAATGATCAGCGGAAGGTGACAAACTGTGAATGCAGAGGTTTCCCCAGAGCCATAAGGCACAAGGGTCCCCTACTACTTACCTATTTAACTAAGCTTTTTGATTTTATTTCAGAGAATTGTAAGCGATTTGATTTATTGCAATGGCTTTGTAAGGACCTTAAATTTGGTTGTCCCTGTACAATGTATCAAATTTGTAATCATGAATTTTACATAAAATTATAATAATATTACTGCTGAATTTTGAAAAATGTAAGCTTCTTTAAAAAAATCCTGGGAAAAGGCCTAGAATGTGAACTTTGATTTTGAACCTTAAAACAATGGTTACAATAACTGCATTGTTCAGTATCATTCATTCTAAACGCGGTCGGATATTGGTTATGCTTAAACTATGTAATAACGTGGACCATGCCAGCTTCACCAAAGAGCAATATGCACGGCTGCTTCCGATACGATTGGTAGTACAAAGACTACAACTCGCGATCTCTCGAGATTGGCGAGAAATAAGATCACTCATTTAAACTACTTCCTATGCGTTGTTCCAACTATTGCCGGAAACAGGCGAGATTTCACCGAGCGATTCATTCCGGTTGTTGAACGTAACAGCCCGAGTGAGTTGTTTGTTTTATTCTGTATTTTCCTCATAATTATGTCGTTGATGAACGGCCAGACTGTAAATAAATATCAGAGGCGGATCTAGGGAGATCCCCCCCCTACCCTCCCCTACTAAATTCTGCGAGTTATAATTTTATTATACATGTACATGTATATTAATTTAAATTTTTTACGTTGGTTTTGACATTTCTCTTACTAGATGTTTCATTGGGGCCTCCCCTAAATGGATTTTCTGGATCCGTCACTGAATATTGTAATTGTATCATGTATACAGACTATCTTAACACTGCACACGTTCAATAACAGTATAACAAGTCATAGAGGCACACATATTTACACAAATTGGTATCTTTTTCCCCCTTTTTTAATATGGAGAATTGTTTAAAACACCCACACATTAAGACAATAAACATTTAAATTTTCACGTGACATATTGTTTAATTTTTCTTAATTTTATTCCCCGTTTATATTTATCCAGTAGGCTTACTCAATTTACGTATAGGCGATATATTTTATGCAGAAATGTACTTCCTTTGGGAAGACAGAATCATTAAAACTTGAATTGGAATAGACACGAAAACAAAACCATCTTTACACTTACAGTTCTTTCAATATTGCTGATTTCCTGATTACTATAGATTTAAATATGATTACACTGCTTGAAAGTATTAATCCTGCACGTGTTATGCGTTAAGTGGTGTTCATGCAATTTCTTCAAAAATGTTCCGTATTGCGGAATTCATGGGATAACGGACAGTTGTAAAGCAATGGATTTATATCGAAACATTTTAGACTTTACTCACGGAAAATTTCACCAAATGGGATCCATGATTGTACAATTAATACCAATTTATAATTACTACTTCTAACTCTTATACTACTGTGTACCTTCTAAAACGGCACCTACGTTACACAATATTCTTTCTAAATCTGCATCGGAAAACGGACTTTTAATATAAATTTTAACCATATCTGTCATAGTTCAGTTTATTTAATATACGCGGTAGCGGTTTTTAGTTTCAACATTGTTCTTTTTTTTTCTTCTTCTTCTTTTTTTCTGTACTGGACACCGATTTTTGTGTGTAGTATATTATCATCATTTATCATATTCTGACACCCAATAGTCGATGTCTTTTTTCATGCTGGGGTGTCGTTAAATTTTTAATTAGTTCATTAATTCTGTCTAATATCACTCTATTCTCATCTATTAATTATTTCGTCCGTACATGTGTATTGAGTTATATGTACCTAAACTGTTTAGAAAGAGAAAATAATGACAACGCTACTGTCGTGACTTCCTGTTCTATAGTTGCACAGTAACTTCTAATCACATCTGTGTTATCTGAATGTGTCTTGAACGACGTCTCCCTGTACGCGTGTGATAGATAAACTCGTTGGTGATTCTGGGATTGCGTTTGTACTCTTCTACAATGGCGTTCCACGGCATCACGGCAAGACCGACATTCACAGCGACGTCGCGTCGCAATTCATCAACCTTACGTTCAATAGGGCGAGCGTTCTGCTAACGAGACCATGTCGTGGACAGAACTCTCTGGCGAAGTCAGAGGTTGTGCCCATGACAGGTGTGATTGAACAGTTTTCTGATGGAAGCACACCAAAAATGACCCAACCACAACCGCTAACGAGACAAAACGTTGTGTCAACGGTGTTTGCATGTAACATTAAATGAATGTGATATGATAGTACACGATCGGTACCAGTCACATTATTCGCGAGCGCTCGCCCTATTGAACGCAAGACTGGTAACACGGTATCTCAGAGAAGTCAAAACGTTTTACCATCTATAGTGCGTCCCGCCAGTCCACAAGCTGGACTATTGTGTGATCCAAAGGTGTACTTATCAAACTGATAACGGCGTATTTCGTGTAGTATCAATGAACTATTCTGTGATCATTTTGCGGCATTAGTTCAGAAGTCTATCTTACGATTACCGATCAACGTAAAGTAGTTTTCGCTTATTTTGTCAGGTTTGCGACACGATGATAAAACGTATTAGCCTCTACTTTATTATCAGCCGCGACAACTAAGCATACATTAACGCGCCACAACTGATATAAATATATAGTTTACTCATAGGGTGCCGAGTGTATAATAATTATAATACTGTCGTCCAAAAGAAACTATACCAAGACTCTGAGAGACTACTGAAGAAAAACCAAATCATCTTGCATGTTCAAAAGATATAATTTTATTATAGTCATGCGAGTGGTGTTCCGGCATGTTGTGAACAAAATTACATTCCATAAAAGGAGAAAATGTTCGAGTAACCATTTCATTTCTGTAATCCAAATTATAACGGAATCTAAACAATGTTCTTGGTATAGTTTCTTTTGGACGTCAGTATAATTATATAAATATACAAGTACATGTATTAACATTTCAATTTGCTCTTTCGTTAAACAATTTATGATTTCTGTATACATAGTAGTAGTATCCGTACTACTCATAGTAAACATTTCCTGCTGTTCTAAGACTTGCCAGAAACTGACCTCGCTGTAATAAATATGTACTTATTTGCCCGGGATGTGTTTTGGTGGTAAGACATGGGTTCGAATCCACAGAATAATAGCATAGTTCATGATGTCTATAAGGGATGATAGTGTAGCTCATTGCAAGAGTGTCAGCCTGCGTGAGGTTCGAGAGATAGAATGATCGTTCATCTTCCGTGGATACGTTGGGCTATTTTCCGTTCAAATTAAAAGCCGCGGTGTGTGCTATCCTGTCTGTAGGGAAAGTTACTGTTGTTCGGTAAGAGTAGCCTATATGGCAGCAGCATGTTCTTTCTGGCATCATGTGTCAACGTAATCGTGTGTTTGACGAATCTACGTACTGTACATCATTGCAAATATCCTTTTGGACAGTATATTAAATTGTATAGTCAATTTATTTTTAAAATAGATCAATTTTGTTTAACGACGCCACTGGAACACATCGATTATAAATCAGCGGTTAGTGGACGTCTAACGCATGGTTATATTGACACATGGTCACAGAGGAAACCCGCTGTCGCCGCTTAGACTACTCTTCGTCGAATAACAGCAAGGGGTATTTTATGTGCACTATCCCATAGACATGATAGCACACACCACCGGATTTGATCAACCAGTCGTGGACCATTGGCTGGAACGGAGGAAAATAGCCCATAAAATGTTTTGCGCTGT